>CM064503.1:58620899-58723399 GCA_032716605.1 Paralithodes platypus | reverse complement strand
TCTCGGTCAAAGTCACGTAAAGTCGAAACCCCAAGAAAAAACACCAAATCTACCTCCAAATCTCCATCTTTTGGAGGAGTCCGCTCCTCATCCTCTCCCTCTCCAACCCGGGCCCCACCATCCCCCACTTCCCCACACATAGCTCACTTCACGATACCCCATCATGTTAAGAGTCATCCAATTCAACATAAGACACTACTACACTAACAGACACCTACTCACACAATTAATTTTAGATAATGACCCAGACATAATACTAATTAACAGCACCTGTACGTACAACACACATAAAATTAGATTCTTTGGTTACACAACACGACAGACCGACGGCGATGCCAACGATGGAGTTGCAATCATGATAAAAAGCACCATTCAACACGAATTCATCACAGACTGGACATACAAGCATTTCCTTGCAGTTAAAACACACACAACACTCGGACCCCTCATAGTTGCCACCACATATGTCAGACCCAATACCTACATCCCTTACACAGACTTAAATACCTTATTCAATAACAATGCACCTACACTTATACTTGCAGACTTTAACGCTAGACACCAAGCTTTCCAACATAATACCATTAATCAACGTGGAATTCAACTATTAGCACTACACAACCACAAAAGATTAACTTTTCAAGGCCCAGATTTCAACACAGTTTTCACACCAAACGGTAATGGTAAACCTGACTTAATTTTTTCAAACCAAGCTTTTAATATATTCCATCATGATATTTCCCCAGGGCCACTTTCAAGATCAGATCACATCCCAGTTTTCATGTCAATGTCTTCAAACCCAATTCAAGTCCCATGTCAATCTCATTTTAACTACTCACAAGCAAACTGGCAAGAATTCAAAAACATTTTATCAGAAGACAACTACATACACGACTATGAGGGACAACACTACACACACATAGACCAACAAATTGAGAACCTACAGAACAAAATCATAAATGCAGCCAACACAACCATCCCAAAAACTACATACAAAATCAAACACACTTTCAGACCCTCCATCAGAACACAACGACTCCTAGTGTGCTATCGTCGTCGATTCGAACAGAACAAAGACAACCACATACCAGGCCGAGTACATTACGATCTCTCCAACCTCAGAACTCACATCCTTAACAGCCTGCAATCTGATCATGACGCTCACTGGACTCACCTAGTACACTCAGCAGAACAAAACAGGAAAACTAAGCCCTGGGAATTCTGGCAACATATAAAACGTTTAAAAGGTAATACCACTCCCAGAACATCCTCCCTCACTGTTAATGGCAACAAAATTACTGATCCTAGGGCTATCACAGATACATTTAAACAGACATGGCAACAAGTATACCACCCACACCCCATTGAAAGGCCTGCCGAACAACACATCCGCAATATAGAACAACATCTCACTACCATCCCTGACAACATCTCCCATGACACACACATTAACCTAAACACACTTGACCCTCAAAACATACTCACTGCTCCCATTGTGCCAGACGAAGTCAAATTCATCCTGTCTAAAACACGGAGAAAGGCGCCTGGTGCCACGGGTATTAATCACCACCTTGTAAAGCACCTACCTAACACTTTCATAACAGCACTCACTCGCCTCTACAACTCCATCCTGGTATCAGGCTACTTTCCCGTCTGCTTCAAGACAGCGACCATTATCCTCATTCCCAAGAAAAACCAAGACAAGACTAATCCACTAAACTACAGACCCATTAGTCTACTTGAGACTCTTGGGAAGACTCTAGAACGTATCATAAACCACCGACTCAGACTATTTCTCGAAGACGAAGGACTCCTCACGAACATGCAATTTGGTTTTAGACAACACAGATCAACACAAGAAGCACTAAACATTATCACAAACTACCTTCACATAAACAAACAGTCCAGACGAAAAAAACAAGACAGCCTTAATTACAAAGGACATAAAACGAGCTTTTGACACAGTGTGGCACGAAGGCTTGAAGTACAAAATCTGCGAAAATTTCAACTTCCCATTAATTACTCAGAAACTTCTCTGCAACTTTTTGGATAATAGAACAGCCAAAATTAAGTTTTCTAATCTTTATTCAGATTCATTTCCACTAAACGCAGGCGTACCTCAAGGCTCAGTGCTCGCTCCTACCCTCTACATCCTATACACAAATGACTTTCCCAACCCCACTCACAATGACTCTCTCACAGTAATGTACGCAGACGACGTGACGCAAATAATAAGAGCAGACACAATAGACGCATTGACAAACAGAGCTCAAAGAGAACTTGACAAAGTAGCACAATGGGAGCAAAAATGGCGGATTCAGGCTCATCCTCAAAAATCACACGTCACATACTTTGCCAAGGGACATCTCCGCCCAAGACCCTTATTCCAGAACTCCCGAGCACCTGTCCCTAACCGCACACAAATAAATGTCTCTCCCACAAACAAAGTACTCGGCCTCACATTCGACAAAACATCCGATTCCACAAACAAGCACAAACTTCTATTGCCATTGCATCAAAATCACTACAAACCATCTATCGATTCAGAAATGCCTCAATAAAAACCAAGCTTCACTTATACATGCACTTATAAGACCTCTTTTGTGCTACGTCCCACTCAGCATTTCACTTTCGGCCCCTACCAACCAACTAAAATATCAAAGAATACAAAATAAAGCACTGAGGTGGATGTTCGGGACTCAGTGGTATGAGTTCCAGATGGCACAACATCTTCACAATCTAGCCCACATCCCCCCTCTAAATACTTATTGGCAGCAATTAGCAGAAAAACAAATTATAAAACTTGAGACCTTTCATGATAACTTCATCCAAATTTTCAACATAATTTTACATCCCCCCCCGCCCCTTGTCAAACCTCCTTCACCCCAACAACAGAGAGGCACCCATTCCAATATTCACTTAAAATCAGGATTGGTAGAGGAGGTGGGTCATGCCGGCTCGTCCACAGTCCAGCCTCCCTACCACTCCTGACCTAGATTCCTAGCTTCACTTCCCATTAAAATGTATAATTTCACAGACAAAGTACAAACAACAACCTTTTAACGTAACTCCTATAATAATAACAGTACAGCCTTCTTACAGGTTCTGCCACTGACAGACTTCCCCAGCAGTACCCCTTTTGACTCAATGCCACCCAAAATTACCTCCCCCTATACCATTTTCGAATACTACCACCCAAAAATACAACCCCAAAACATGCAAGCACTTTCGATTGTATACCACCAAAAATTAACTTGCTCCCCATCCCTTGCCCCCTTCTTGGCAAGCCATCCTGAATCTCATTAAAGTAACTTCTCCAACTAAATCAACTCAACCCCAGCTCAATTATTCAACTCACGCACGTTGGGCCAAGCCTCGACACCCTATTTCTCCCACTATTATCACTGTCTCTCCTACTTAACCAATAAAAACTTCCCTTCTTTCACCCTCACCCACCTTTTCTATATTCATTCATTCATTCATTCTCTCTCCCTCAGATCTGGTTTCTAGAACGCACCTATCTCATCCCTTGCTACCTGTCCCCTGCTCAGCACCTGAGAATCTTTTCCTCTGCCTACCTCTCTCTTTTTCATATCTTTCACCACCTTTTTATTAATATTATACCCCCTCTGGTTAACTCTGCAAAATCAGCTTCATGCTGGCCAGTTGTATTGTGCGTTAAGGTCTGATATAACCCATGTATGTTAGTTGTTAAGATAAGTGGATCACGAAGCATTGGTTGGCATTTATATTGTTTAAGTACCGCGTCCTATAATTATTAGTGTTCTGCTGGATTAGATAATGCTAGACTAGGAGTCTGATATTATAAGGTATTGTTTCCTATGAGTGCTGGCTTTAGTTAAAAGCTGCACGACATACCTGAGAACTGGAGTTGATTGGGTAAATTCTAGTCTGTGTGCCATTGAGAATAGAGCATGCACGAATGAGGGTTTTTTGCCTATACCATTCTGCACTGTTCTAGTCTCGATTGTTTGTCTTTGAGGTACGCCAGGAGAACGCTTAATACTTCGGTATTAAGGTTTCTCAAGAGAGCTACCCTTCATTATAACGTAATATTTGACGCACAGACTTGAGATTTGCACTAGGCTATGCGGCATGCCATGCGCACCAGTATCTCGTATCATTGACTCTAACTAGACTTTATCAATCATAGTAGACATTAAGTATATTAACCTAATTACTCTTTTTATGCATACCCGTTTATGATTACACAAGCATTTCGCAGCCTAGTTTGATGTATTGAGACACAAACGACTTAGGCTCTTTTTGTTGATAGGAATACTGCATTGTCGTGGCGATTATTATTATTGTTGTTGTGTTTAGGATATTCTTGGCTCCGACAGCATTATATATTCTGCCTTTTTGTGTGCATAGCCTGCACGAGCATTGTTCCGCTGCCTGCCTTTTTGGGTTCCATTTCCGATACGAGCATCTTTATAGCAGTTTATTTACAGTTGCCCTCTGACCCCTGACTAGTGCGGACGTCCCCAGTGACCGCTAGTGAACCGGTTTACCCTTAGTGAGGCCCTAGTGAACTTTCTTAGTGATGGCTGTTGTTGATGAGTCTGCTGTCTTCTCCCATACTCTCCAGCTTTGTCTTGCTTTGCAAGAAAGACTGGAGTGTGGAGCAGGAGATTCAGTGTCTCAAAGATGAAAATATGGCCTTGAGACTAGCTATGGCGGAAAAGAAGTGTGAGGCTACCGGAAGTGTTCCCAGGGATCGTGAAGCCCCTTGGAAAGTGGTGTCAACCAGTGCAACGGCCTGCAAGCTGAAAAGGCAGCCACTCAAGACCCACAACAACTTCAGCACCTTGGCTGATGAGAGTGATGGCGAGGAAGTGGCGATCATCGAGGCAGTGAGAGGGGAGGGGGGGAAGTCTGCTGCTGTTGCTGCTACAACTCCTGCTACAGGCCGGCAACAGAAAACAGCTAAGTCTATTTTAATTGTAGGGGATTCAATGATTAAATACCTTGGTAGGGCTACTAACACACATGTTGGTAAAGTTGTCTGTCTGCCTGGTGCCGGAGTCGAGAAGGTGGCAGAAAAGCTAGATGGTGTCATGGAAGCGAGTGGAGAGGACCCCACCATCTTCCTCAACGCAGGGAGCAACGACATTTGGAAATGCAGGACTGAGGAGTTGCTCACCACGTACCAGGAAATGTTGGAGAGGATCAAGGAGAAGGGTGGAGTTCCTGTGGTACACAGTATCCTACCAAGAAGAGGGGTAAGGAAGGAATGGTCCTCCAGGGCTATTGGTGTAAATAGCCGGCTGGAGAAGTATTGCAAGGCAAATAGTATTCCATTCCTGGATAACTGGACCCTCTTCTACGGTAAGGATGAACTGTATGCCCAGGATGGAGTACATCTCTCTCGACTAGGAGTTTCGACCTTAGCCAGCTCACTCGACAAGTTTGTTGCGGGGTTTTGTTAATAAACCATAGGTGTGTAAGTAAAATAGAATCCCAGCCACATCAAATTGATAGTAATAACGAACATTCTGATAGCGTAGATTTTCCGTCTAGGTCCAGTAGTTCAACAGGTAAAAATAAATTAGTTAAAAACAATAGAAAAATAGTTGCAAATACAAGTAATAGTTTGAGTGTTTATTATACAAATTGCAGGAGTGTATGTAACAAAATGAACGAACTTAGAGCACTGGTTAGCAAAGAAAATATAGACATAATAGCGCTAACTGAAACATGGATTAATACAGAAACCAGGCATTTTTTAGCAGAGTTTGATATACCGGGATATAGTTTGTTTAAATATGACCGAACAAGTAAGAGGGGTGGCGGTATAGCAGTGTTTGTCAGGAGTTCATTAAAAAGCTGTACTAAATCAGGTATTAGAGTAAATAATGAAAATGAAAGTGTTTGGGTAGAAGTTAACGAAGGTAGTGAGACTTTAGTTATTGGAGTTATGTATAGACCGCCAAATATGAGTAGAAATGACGGAACATCATTATGGGAGGAAATTAAAATAGCATCAAGGCTTAGCAACGTGTGCATTATGGGGGATTTTAATTTCCCTAATATAGATTGGCAGCAACAAATAGGCGACTCTGATTCAAAGGAGTTTATTGAGGTAGTACAAGATAGTTTTTTATCTCAATTCATAGATACGCCGACTAGAGGTGATACTATTCTCGATTTAGTTTTCAGTAACAATGAACATATGATAAATAGTGTAGAAATCGGGGACCACCTAGGAAATAGTGATCACAATTCTGTGTATTTTAATATACAATGGAAAGGTAATACCAGAGAGAATACAACATTAATACCTGACTTCAGAAAAGCCAATTATGGTGGGTTAAGAGAAGCCCTGTTAGCGGACCCTATGGTCAAAAAATTAAGTCGATCCAGGTGTCCAAATGAGTGTATCCTTTCTCAGGCACCTGTCATCTTAAGTCAGGAGGAGACGTCAAACTTGGTAGATACATACGATAATTTTATCAAGTCAGTATTCAATGCGCAAAATAAATATATCCCCAAAAGAAAATTTAGATCAACACAGAACCAACCCAAATGGATGAATAATAGACTATTAGATCTGCTAGGACAAAAGAGAGGAATATATAGAAAAATTAGAAAAGGCGAAATTCACCTACTTGCTTACTATCAGAATCTATCAAGACAGGTAAAAAAGGATATTAGGAAAGAAAAAAGAAATTATGAAATTAAGAACATAAGAACATAAGAAAATGGGAGTCTGCAGAAAGCCGATTGGCCTAAGCAAGGCAGATCCCTGTCCCACACAACCCCAATTACAAAGCCCAATTATAGGCTCAACACTCTAATACCCTGAGGATCATCTTACCAAAACGGTTAGAGATTAACGCAGGATTACGGGGGTCTGCAGAGCGCTGATTGGCCCAACCCTGCTGATCCCCCTTCACACCCAACCCTTCTCGTCCATATGCTTATCCAATTTTATCTTAAAGCTCCCTATCGTTTTTAATCCCACTATAGCACTTGGTAGTCCATTCCACCCATCTACAACTCTGTTACCAAACCAATATTTGCCTATATCTTTTCTGAAACGAAATTTATCTAATTTGAAACCATTGGTACGAGTTCTTTCGCTATCACTGAGCTTTAGTACATTTGTCATGTCCCCTTTGTTAATCCCACTAACCCACTTGAACACCTCTATCATATCCCCTCTAACTCTGCGTCTCTCTAACGAATGTAAGCCTAATTTCTTCAACCTTTCTTTATACGGAAGATTTCTAATATTATGGATCATTTTTGTCATTCTACGTTGTACTCTCTCCAATGAATCTATGTCCATTCTGTAATAAGGACACCAAAATTGAACAGCATAATCCATATGGGGTCTCACTAATGACAAGTAAAGTTTTAAGATAACATCAGCAGTTCTGTTACTCACACTCCTTGAGATGAACCCGAGAATCCTGTTTGCCTTGTTTCGAACGCTTATACACTGTTGTCTAGGCTTCAAATCATTGCTAACAAACACACCTAGATCTTTCTCACAATTCGAGTTTTCTAATTCCACATTAGCTAGTTTATATTTAACATTTGTATGCATCTTCCCTATCTTTAATACCTTGCATTTGTCAATGTTAAACTTCATCTGCCAATTTACTGACCATTCGTGTAAGGTATCTAGATCCCTTTGGAGGCACTCTATATCTCTATCTGAATCAATTGTTCTCCCCATCTTGGTATCGTCTGCAAATTTACTTATCCTACTAGTTATACCTAAATCAAGGTCATTTATGTATATAACAAACAACAGAGGACCTAATACAGATCCCTGGGGGATCTGTTGCCAATGACTTGCCAATGACTCAAAATGACTCAATGCCAATGACTCAAAAAATAATCCTAAAGCTTTTTACCAACTATATAAATCCAAGGTTAGAGATGTAATTGGTCCGCTTAAAACTTCGATAGGAAAATTGACAGAAAATGATTTAGAAATGTGCAGTACATTAAATAGTCAATTTCTTTCCGTTTTCACTAATGAAAATTTGGCACAGTTTCCAGAAGTCCGTAAGGTATACAGCGATAGTATAGAAAATAGGTTAAGTACGGTTACTATAACTAGAAATGATGTGGTTAAGGAAATTGACAGACTGAAACCTCATATATCGCCTGGTCCTGATGAGGTATATGCTAGAGTATTAAAAGAATGCAGAGATGAGTTAAGTTATCCATTAACATTTCTATTTAACAAGTCATTAGAAACAGGTATAGTTCCAGAAGCTTGGAAGCTTGCAAATGTAGTTCCGATCTTCAAAAAAGGTGATAAATCAATAGCATCCAATTACCGTCCCATTAGTCTCACTTCAATCATAGGAAAACTACTAGAGTCAATTATTGCTAGGAAAATGAGAAACCACTTAGAAACATTTAACTTAATCAATTCTTCTCAGCATGGATTCACTCAGGGACGGTCTTGCCTTACTAATTTGCTTAGTTTTTTCTCAGAGGTATATGAAGCAGTAGATAATGACAAGTCATATGATATTATATATTTAGATTTCAGTAAAGCTTTCGACAGAGTCCCTCATGAGAGATTGATGAGAAAGGTTGAGGCACATGGAATAGGTGGGGCGTTGTTAGGATGGATTAGGTCATGGCTAATTGGTAGGAAGCAGAGAGTCAGCATAAATGGTACGAAGTCAGAATGGGGAGCAGTCAAAAGTGGTGTCCCCCAGGGATCGGTATTAGGTCCCCTGTTGTTTCTTATATACATAAATGACCTAGATTTAGGTATAACTAGTAGGATAAGTAAATTCGCAGACGATACTAAAATAGGGAGATCAATTGATTCAGATAGCGATATAGAGTGCCTCCAAAGGGATCTAGATACCTTACATGAATGGTCAGTAAATTGGCAGATGAAGTTTAACATTGACAAATGCAAGGTATTAAAGATAGGGAAGATGCAAACAAATGTTAAATATAAACTAGCTAATTTAGAATTAGAAAATTCAGACTGCGAGAAAGATCTAGGTGTGTTTGTTAGCAATGATTTGAAGCCTAGAAAACAGTGTATAAGCGTTCGTAATAAGGCAAACAGGATTCTCGGGTTCATCTCTAGGAGTGTGAGTAACAGAACTGCTGATGTTATCTTAAAACTTTACTTGTCATTAGTGAGACCCCATATGGATTATGCTGTCCAATTTTGATGTCCTTATTACAGAATGGACATAGATTCATTGGAGAGAGTACAGCGTAGAATGACAAAAATGATCCATAATATTAGAAATCTTTCGTATGAAGAAAGGTTGAAGAAATTAGGTTTACATTCGTTAGAGAGATGCAGAGTTAGAGGGGATATGATAGAGGTGTTCAAGTGGGTTAGTGGGATTAACAAGGGGGACATGGCAAATGTACTAAAGCTCAGTGATAGCGAAAGAACTCGTACCAATGGTTTCAAATTAGATAAATTTCGTTTCAGAAAAGATATAGGCAAGTATTGGTTTGGTAACAGAGTTGTAGATGGGTGGAATGGACTACCAAGTGCTATAGTGGGATCTAAAACTGTAGGGAGCTTTAAGATAAAATTGGATAAGCATATGGACGAGAAGGGTTGGGTGTGAAGGGGGATCAGCTGGGTTGGGCCAATCAGCGCTCTGCAGACCTCCATAATCCTGCGTTAATCTCTAACCGATTTGGTAAGATGATCCTCAGGGTATTAGAGTGTGAAGCCTATAATTGGGCTTTGTAATTGAATTGGGGTTGTGTGGGACAGGGATCTGCCTTGCTTAGGCCAATCGGCTTTCTGCAGACTCCCATTTTCTTATGTTCTTATGTTCTTATGTTATCTAACATTTAAAGAAGATTCCTTGTTAGTGTTGAAGGACTTTAGTGCACTTTCTTTCATGCAGGAGTGCCTGACATTTATTGATTAAAGTAACGTAAGCTGTAACTTCTCTTACCACCTTACTTTGCATACCATAACCAAGCACCTTCGGTTATAGGTAGTAATAGGCTGTTTTCACATAACATTAAGCCTAGAGTAGACGCACATTTATTGAGAGTTTGATAGCCTATTATTGCATATAGAACTCTGTAGAGTATTTGTGTGCTTTGTTCACTGGGAATATACATCAGAGGTTGGATCTAGCGCTTTCCGTTGTAGCATTTATGCCATTACTAGTCCAATGAATAAGAGCCCTGATATATTTGAACCCCAGTCGTAACACACTGCATCATATCAAGACCTAGTTTATATAATTAGCACCATATTTCACTACACAATCTTCAAAATAACTGATAAATCTTGATGGGAACTTTACAATAGACCGTCAGTTGAAAATAAACCGACTATAGATGATCAACCTATTATTTCTACCATTAGGGAAAAATCAGCCTGGGTAAAGGTGTAGACATTTACAACCCATTTGCTCTAGCCCTTTTTGAGTTACAGTGGATAGAGGTCACTACTTTTGGCCTACTTATAATGAACAGGGTATAGTGTATCAAAGACACACCTGTGATTGTACTAGACAGGTGTAGCATACGGGCATCACCACCAAACTGAAGAGTTTACTGTTGTGTGGTGATCTACTTCACTGAATTAATTATTACATGTAAGACAGAACACTTCAGGCAGTGGTCAATGGACATAACTCTGCAAAATATGCCATCAAAGATAGTGTCCCAAAGGGCAGTGCTCTTGGACCTTTGTTGTAGAATGTTTATTTCAATGACATTCTGCAGCTCATTCCTGAGACATTTGCTTATGCTGACGACTGCACCCAAACATACACTTGTAATAGATGAGAGGCATATGAGAGGCATATCAACAATGCCTTACATAGTATCACCTCTTGGGCAAAACGCTGGCAAGTGAACCTTGCTCCGGAGAAAACTCAAGTCATACTAATGTCCGAGAGAAAAGAAACTTCGATGTGTATCGCATCTCTTAAGACTCTAAAGATGTCAGTCTGTAGATGGAAAATTCTTCACTTGCATGGTCATCATGTCTCCCTTCATAATTGAAACTTTTAGACCAAATAAAGAAAAGAGCTGAATACGTAATCCAACTCAAAGAACATCATGTCCCCTGGTGTCAGCCTATACATCAATGTCGGGATGTGGCAGGTTTATGTGTAACAAAATCCCCAAAATGCATGCGACACATCTAACTGTCCATCTAACACATATCTAGCTGCGCAACCAACATCATAATGCAACAAGAACCACATCCACAAAGTATCATCAGGTCAGTGTTCCATTTGCTGAGACAGAACACTACCTTCAACCCTACTTACCAAAGAACGCAAGACTGTGAAATTTGCCTGGTTCAGCACACTGGCTTGCATCACATGACCTCACTACAACAGTTCAAGTCTGAGGTGCATAACTGGCTCAGGAATATCACAGGATATCACAGGAATATCCCTATTAAATATTGGTAATACAAATATTAGTTATCATATTTCACATGAAAGACATACAAGGAAGAGCAGTGGATGTTGGTGTACCGCTGATAAGGGAAGTAGATGAGTGGAAGTTGCCTGCATTGCTGTTTGCCAATGATACAGTTCTGATGAGTGAAATTGAGTGGGAGTTGCAAGGTCTAGTAAATATATTTGGAACAGTGTGTGAAAAACGGAACCTGAAGGTAAATGCGGGTAAGAGTAAGGTTGTGGTCTTTGAGAGGGGTGCAGCCACAGAGTGTGAGGTGAGGCTGAACAGTCAGGTTATGGAGAATGTCAGCTCATTTATGTATTTGGACAGTGTTGTGACGCTCCTGCATAGTAGCCACGGGCGGGCATGCGCGAGTGTCGGCTGCCCAGCCGTTTAGAAACCGGCTGGCGGCAGCCGGCCGGCCGGCTTTTCCTTAGTATATAGCCTATGACAATGTAACTAATGTCTGGGATATTCTTATGTTGTTTCACAGCTTGAAGCTGCCCTTATTCTTAACCAACACATCTTAGTATATTTTATTCTCGATAGTTGATTGTTTCATTATAATATATCAGATGTAAGTCTAGTGAGAGTGGGAGGAGACGAGCGGGAGAGAGAGACCAGCTGGGGGATGTTGCTTTGCGCGGGCGTGGAATAGACTAGCTTGGGACGAGCCTGATGTTGCCATTTGATCGCAACGTTAGGCTTAGTTTCGACTCACGCTAGGGGTAGAGGATTTTGACCCGGCAACGGTGTTGAGTGTTGCCAAGCATGGGATGTATTTCGCATGCCTAGGGTGGGGTCCAGACAGATTCAAGACTTAGAGCTCACCTCACTGTCATACCCTTCGGACCCCCTTGATATCTATCCCTCTCAACCCCACTTAGAAACTTTCTCTCTTACTTTGTATACCTTCTTTCCACTACTTCACCAATCTATTTAATTATCTCATCCCCTGCGCCAAATTACTCTAATTGAAAGGGTGCTCTCTAGAGAGACTCAGATCCCAAGTATCTGACTCTCTCTTGGCGACCCTAAAACAAACGCAAGACGTGCTAGCGCAGTACTGAGTGGACTAGGCAAGGGCCCTCACACAACACAACACTAGACACACAGGCACACAGACAAGAAAATGCTCCCAGACTCCCACGGGCATCCTAGTAAATTTGTGCAGGTCCACAGGACTCGCACCTGTAGACTTTATTTAAAGGATCGCAAAAACCTCCCCTCCGGTCTAGCCCCTGCTCACCTGCCACAAGAACACACTAGCAAGCATGAAACCACCAAATATGAGACAACAAAAAAAGCTTCCTAGGTCTCATTAACAATTACATCTCTGCATAAGGCCCAAAATCCTATCTAATTATCTGAGAGCTCGTCGTTAATACAATGATAGATATAAAGTCTATCAAGCACCTGGCAGATTAACAGCTAGCGGTTTATTATATCTGTATGCTTGTTATTGTGCCACAGTTTACCGTCTTTGTGAGCATTGTGAGTCAGGGTGTGGCTTAGAGACTCTGTCCGAGCAGGCTTGCCTGACTAAGAGTGAGAAGCACACCTGTATGTGGTTATGTTGCGAGTTGCTGCCTTTATTTAATTATACCTATGTCATTATACACTGTAGGTCCTATCACTAGTATTTATTCCTGCTTATTAGTTAAGAGTTCTCTAAATCCGTAACGTACTTTCTTTGCTAAGCATCAGATCCTACAGTAGCCGCATGGAGTTTAGAAACCTGCATCTTGTCTACCTGTACGATGTTTTGAGGACTGTTTGCTCTCACCTTCTTTCACGCAGGGGTGATTAGTTGTATTAATTAACGTAACGTTAAATGTACTTTCTTCTAGTTTGTTATTAAATTGTTTCTGCAATTTAATTCCGTTATCTAGCTTTTCCTTGAAGCTTTAAGTCAACTTAATTGTGTGATCTTTTATATAGCCTGCTTGACTATCAGCAGTCTATAGTGCGTGCACCCTGTAACCGAGTCATAGGATACCTCGTTGTCCAGGCAGGACTCTTGACGGTTTAGGGTGGTTTGTTGCCTGGGTTTATAGATAAGGGTTGGATCTAGCGTTTTCCGTTGTTGCTTGTTGCCGCATACCTAGTCCAATAGAAAGAGCCCAGTGTTTATATATCCCAGGACGTAACAGTGTGTTGAGTAAATATGGGAGCATGAAGTGCAGCAGAGGGTGCAACAGGGGATGAGGGTTGTAGGAATGCTGAAAGCAGTAACAAGGAATAGGACAGTCAGCATAGAAGTAAAGAAGGCCTTGCATGATAGTGTGGTAATCCCGACACTGACGTAAGGGAGTGAAGCATGGCGATGTTGTTGGAGAGACACTAACCAAGAGTGAGAGGGGTGGAAATGAGTTACTTGAGAAGTGCATGAGGAGTTTACATGGAGGAATACACAGACGAATAAGGAAGTACAAGAGCGGTGTGATGTGGATGTGCTGGAAAGTGTGAAAAGGAACACCTTGAGATGGTTTGGCCATGTGGAACATATGGGTAGCGAGAGAATGACCGAGTGTACGAGAGTGAGTTGGAAGGACAGAGAGGGAGAGATAGACCGAGGGTGAGGTGGAAGGATGGAGTTGAGAGGTATATGCGTGAAAGCGGTGCTGGATGGGAAGAGGGGCATCGGCTGGTGGGGGACAGAGGTGCATGGGGGGATTCATTCATAGCCACCACTTCGGGGATCATGACGTCTGGCAATAGATAGACTTGTTATAACTAGGCAATATACAAAGAGTATGACTGTGTTCATATGCAGAGAGTATGACTGTGTTCATATGCAGAGAGTATGACTGTGTTCATATGCAGAGAGTATGACTGTGTTCATAGACATCCCCACAACATTGTATACAGGGTGTCAAAGCAAAACAGAGTCCATTCATTTTAGTCTTTATTATTGTATATATACTGTAGGTCTATAACTAATATATTATGGTTTATAGTTCTAATTATGTCTTTGAAAGTGATGAAACGACCAAAACAAGGTTATCTTATGATAATTTTCCTGTATTCCTTCTCATATTCATTAAAGTCTTCAAACAAAATTGCTCCGTTTTGACACCGTGATTGTATAGTTCGTTGACCCCTGCTAGGATTGAAGTGCAGTGCTTGACTAACTATAAACACTAACAATCCTTAACTTCCTCGGAGGAGATAGATCACTTCAAGATAACAAATATTATTACACAATTATTAACTTTAAATATCTCCGTGTATCTTAAGATTTGCCAACATAGGCTACACGTATAACGTAATTATAATATTATACACTCCCAACTATAAATATACAGAGTCAAAATCCCTAGTCACATTTATTTGGTATCTTTATGACTTTCCCACAGACAAATAGGCAAGCAAACCCGCAAATAATGAGCATACATACCGGTACAACATTAAACCCAAATACTTGATACTCTGATACAGATTTAAGCAAACATATCACTTGACATATGCCAACAAACACACTAATAAGAAACAATCACAAACAAGTTATACTATTACAACAAAACAGGCAAACGGATATACAAACAACAGGTACAGGGGTTACAGTCCAACAATCTGGATTCTTACACCCTGTTCCAAATAAGTAGGCCAAAACTCTTGAACATTACCTTTATAACTTAGAAACGACTAGAGTAATCGAGCTAATATTTCCCTGAGATGTTATAGACTGCAGCACCGTTGATTCCTATGTATTTTTTGTTTTCGTCTATTATATTACTAAAAACTGCCCCCTACTAACATCTCGTAATCCTGCCACGGACATTTGTCACAGGGCAGTCTTCCCTTTCCATTTTTCCCTTACCCATACTAAACCACTGTTTGGACACTTGACCATCAGAGTTTTGGAGGGCAAGCAGCCATGAGGGGTCGCTGGACTGATGTTGCTTGATTTCCTTTGTACTATCATTTGGGAACGGTCAGCCATGGAATAGGTGGGGACATTTACAACCCATTTTTTATTTACAGAGGTTAGGGTTCACGATTTCTGGACTACTTATTTGGAACAGGGTATAGCAACATTAGGATATACTCTGACAAACATACAAAAGCGGATACAAAAACCAAGAACACAGGTCATAATCCAATCAATAGACAAGACCACATACATACGCTAAGATAAGGGTAGATTTATACAAAGAAATATAAAATTATCAAAACACATTCAACCTGTCCCAAAGAAGGGTGACCGCTCTCAACCCTCCAACTATCGTCCAATTGCTCTCACCTCTTGTCTTTCTAAAGTTATTGAAACTATTCTTGCTTCCAAATTTCTTAAGCATTTCTCTTCTCATAATCTGCTCTCAGATCGCCAGTATGGCTTCCTAGAGGGTCGCTCTACTGGTGATCTTCTTTCATACTTACTAACTCTTGGTCATCCTCCTTTCGGGAATTCGGTGAGACTTTTTCTATTGCACTAGACACATCGAAAGCCTTCGATAGAGTCTGGCACAAATCTTTAATCTCTAAACTACCCTCCTTCGGTTTCTATCCCTCCATCTGTGCCTTTGTCTCTAATTTCCTTTCCGGCCGTTCCATAGCCTCGGTTGTGGACGGCCATTGTTCACTTCCTCACCCTATAAACTCCGGTGTTCCTCAGGGCTCTGTCCTATCTCCCATTCTCTTTCTAATTTTTATAAATTATCTCCTCAACTGTACCTCAATTCCCATCCACTCATACGCAGACGACTCAACCTTACACTACTCCATTAGTTTTTCAGAACGCCCCAGCCAGCAATCCCTCAACGACAAACGTAATGAAGCCATAGAACTCTTAAATTCTGATCTAAATACTATCTCCAATTGGGGCAGAGAAAATCTTGTTACCTTTAATGCTTCCAAAACCCAATTTCTCCATCTATCTACCAGCGGACTATCCCTTATTCTTAAACAATACAAAAATCAATCTTTCATCTTCTTTCAATATTCTTGGTGTGTCTTTTTCTTCTGCTCTCAGTTGGAAGGACCATATTACCAGTCTTGCTAAGGCAGCCTCCCAGAAGCTGGGTGTGCTCAACCGCCTTAGGGGGTTCTTTTCCCCTGCACAGCTTCTTGCTCTGTACAGGGGCATAGTGCGTCCTTGTATTGAGTATTATTCACATGTGTGGGAAGGTTCCTCTCACACCACTCTCCTAGACAAAGTTGAAAGGAAGGCCTTTCGTATCATTAACTCCCGTCCACTCACCAACTCTCTGCAATCTCTCTCTTTCCGCCGCAATGTTGCATCTCTCTCGCTATTCTATCGCTACTATAATAATCAGTGTTCCTCAGAGCTTTCCCAGTGTATACCACCTCCTTTACGTAGGGCACGTGGTACCAGTCTTGCAACTCAATCCCACCCCTACTCTGTGCAACTCTCCAACCCAAGAGTGAAACGTTACTCTCAAACTTTCTTCTACTCAACAGCTGAGCTCTGGAACTCTCTCCAAGAATCAGTCTTTCCCTCTTCCTATGACTTAAATTGCTTCAAACTCCGTATGTCCAGGCATTTTGGCTCGAACGTCCCTTGATTTTGGCCCTGTCACTCTTTCAACTATAGGGGAGGCACTCGCTATAGCCAGTTCTGCCTTTTGCCTCCCTCAATCACATAGAAAAATATATATATATATATATTACATACAAAAGGAAATCCACATACCAAGAACACAGGATATAATCCAATGAATAGGCAAGAGCACATACACACGCAAAGCTAAGGATATATTTAAACAAAGAAAATTAAATGCAACAAACACAGAGGCTGCATTTTAACATACAAGCGCAAACACAAACAGCAAGAACACAGGTTTTAATCACGGAGGTTCCGTTCTTACAAGCAAACGTAAACACATAGAGCACATGAACGAGATAATATGCGTTTTCTAATTCCGAGGGCGGACTTACACAACTCTCACCTGCCCCCACCACCATAAGCGGTGGTAATAAATGAATCCAACTATCATACTAAATCATTATCCCCTATTATGAGCTCTATCCCAATGCCCGCCCCTCCAGTATATCTAGCACTCGAGTATATCTTAAGCCGCTAACTAAGCCATTGTAACTCGTAGACGAAGCTCTTTTAAGGGCGACCGGTAACCCGAGCCCTTAAGAAAGCAAGACTCTCCAGCCAACCTGATTTATGTTTTCTAAACCTGCCTGTTTATTTGTGCGTCACCCCGGCCCCGGACACAGAGAGACTGTTTGGTGCTGGTGTTGTGCTGTGTTGGTGGTGGTGCTATTTTTTTTTTTTTTTTTTTTTTTTCTATATTCCAACTTACTTCCTCTCGGGCATAGGCTGAGAGCCTTAACATTCACCGCTTTACAATGAACAGTGAAGCCCGTGAGGTCTTGTTCCAGTCTAGGGAGTGAGACATGTGAAGCACGTAGAGTACAACGAGCACCTGCCATCTTGCCTTCACATGAGGCACGGTGCTCACTCATGGCCCGAAACGACCCCCTCTCTGAAGCCACCTCGTTCCCGTGCTTCACTGTCTTACCCCCTACACTCGGACTCTATCACTTACACACACACAACGCCACCTGTTGAGCAGATAACTCACAGTGCTGGTGTTGTGATGGTGTTGTGGTGCTGGTGCTGTTGTGGTAGTGCTGGTGGTATTGGTGGTGGTGCTGTGGTAGTATTGTTGATGTGGTGGTGGTAGAGGTGATGATGGTGGTGCTATGGTAGTGGTAGTGGTGGTGCTGGTGATGGTGTTGTGGTACGGTAGTGCTGGTGGTGGTGCTGCTGTGCTGATGATGGTGTTGTGGTAGTAATGGTGTTATGCTAGTACTGGTGCTGTGGTAGTGCTGGTGGTGCTGTGCTGGTGGTAGTGGTTGTGTTGTGCTGGTGGTGGCGCTAGTGTTCGTGTTGTGGTAGTGTTGGTGTTATGCTAGTACTGGTGCTGCTGCTATGGTCGTGCTAGTGCTGTGATGACGTTATGCTAGTGATGTGCTGGTGGTTAAAAAAATCACGGGCTGTAAGTACGGTTGGCCAAATAAGTCTTGTCTCCGCTGTCATTACGTTTTGCTCGCTGTGTGCTGTATTAATGTCTGTCAGATATTGAATAGGGTATGTTAGCATAGGAACATGTTTGTATATCTCATTTGAAAAGATTAATTAGTGCTTAGATAATCTATCTATCTATCTATTGCCTGACGCCGTGATCCCCGAAGGGGTGGCCACGAACAAACCGCCCCCATGCACCTCTGTCCCCAGTCAGTCGACGCCCCTCCCCCCAACCAGCACCGCCTTCGTTCATGTAGTTCCTCACTATACCAATTATTGATCGAAATATAGTTGGTGCCAGGACATCATTTATTTGGCCGACTGTACAATACATCCACGAGCCATAATAGATATACTAATTATCTCCTCCATACGAAGCTTGATGAGATTATGTTATTGTCGTTGTCTGTTAGTCTTCTCAGAATGGATGGATTTAGATGAAACTTTGCCAGGACCATACGATATAATTCAACCATTTGGCCCCATTTAACCCTTTCCTTACCCACGACGTACTGTCCTTTTTTAGTCTAGCTATGTTAGGACGATTATATGCAGCTTAGGAAGGATCAGTGGGAGTGGGAGGTCGATTGAGATAGTCTGTATCCTATTAATTGGTACACGTCCGTCTTAATCATAATATAAACGTCAAATCATTGCTAGAACATAAGAAAAGGACGTCCCAGGTACAGAAGGAGTTAATCGTTAGCCCAATTTGACCATTTAGTCCTCTTCCACAGCTTGCACAATATTGACAGCTCAGCCCAATTTAACCATGCAGCCCGATTTATCAACTTAGCCAAATGTGTCCATCAACCCAATCTTATGACCATTCGTCCAATTCGTCCATCGACCCAATTTTATGTCCATTCGTCCAATTCAACCATTCGACCCAATTCAACCATTCGACCTAATACAACAGCTTGGGCCAGTTTTACCACTCACTTCAATTTGACTGTTGTGCCTAATATGACAGCTAAGTCCAATTCGTCCGCTCGATATAATCTATAATAAACTAAAAAATATACAGTAGAACCATTAGAATCACTCAAACCAATTAGTCCGCTCGATATACTATAATATAAAACATATGCTGTACAGTAGAACCATTAGAATCACTCAAACCAATTAGTCTCCTGGATATAAATACTATAATATAAAACATATCCAGTATAACCATAAGACACAGTGTCAAACGAAAGCCGAGTCCTTTTTTTTTAAGCTTTATTATTGTAGCCTATATGTACAGCTAAAATTATGGTTTATAGTTCAAATTATCTCTTTGGAAGTGATAAAATAGCCAAATAAAATGCTATTTTATGTGAATATTTTTGCAATCCTTCTCATTCATTTAACCCTTTCTCTACCGGCGACGTCTTTTTAACTTTATTCTGGGTACTATTAGACGATTGTATTCAGTTAAAAAGGGCTTCCAGCAATTAACAAGCTTCGACCTATCTCACTTAAGCCTTTTTAATACCACAGATCATTCTTAAACTGCACAAAATCCTCTAAATATAGCTAGAACAAAATTAAAAAGACGTTCCGGTACAGAAGGGGTTAAGTCTTCAAACAAAATGGCTCCGGTTTGACATCCTGCCCTAAGAATAACAACATAAACAGCCTGGCCTTGGTAACCCATTAAGGTGGTGTGCTAATAGGCTACACTGTGATGGTGGAGACTTACGGGCTGAGAGGCTCATCACTATACCAATGATGATACCTGTGTGTGTGTGTGTGTGTGTGTGTGTACTTACTCTAGTTGTACTTACTCTAGTTGTATTGCGGGAGTGAGCATGCTCGTTATTTCCCGCCTCCTATATGTGTAGGTGTTATATGTATCGTTGGCTGTGGATGTGTGTGTAGTCTGTATTTTTAGCCAATTGGCGACATCGGAAACGAAGGCTTAGGGTGGATCTGTATGGTACCATTCTCACTATAGACGTTACCGTCTCGCCCGAAGGCTTAGGTAGCCATCAGCTTAGGTGAACCATATGATACCCATCTCGCCTTGTACCATTTTTGCCAACCCCAGATGGGACGTCACAACGTCGTCCACTTATTCCAGGTACCTATTTACAGCTAGGTGAACTGAGGCTAACACATGAAAGGAGACAAGCCCAATTTGTCTCCGCCCGGCCGGGGATTGAACCCCCGACCCCTCGTGTGTGAGACGAGAGCTCTACCTACTAGGCTACGGGCTGTGTGTGTGTGTGTGTGTGTGTGTGTGTGTGTGTGTGTGTGTGTGTGTGTGTGTGTGTGTGTGTGTGTGTGTGTCACAGTGAGTACCGGTATCGCAAAGATTGACCACATAAACTTGAAGGATATGCTTGATGGGTTTATATTGACGGGGTTGAGGGGGGCAGGTTGGGGGCGGAGAGGATGTTGAAGTAAAGTTAAGATTTTCTATTATGATATCCAATGAAGGTACACACGAAATTATATCAATATCCATCATTTAATTGTTAAAACATTCTGCTTGCAAACAGACACACAGGCAGACATACGGTGTTCATCACATAATGTAACCCAAAAACTTTCATGTAGCGGAGACAATAATAGTTAACCCAATCAAGTTCAAATACGCATTTCCCGTGTGTTTTCCGGCTATTATTAGACTATTTTATTCAGATTAGGAAGGGTATACGTATATGGGAGTCAAGAGGGTTAACAAAGGGTTATCCCCTTCTCCCTCATGTTTAGCCCCATATATCTTGAAATGTTAAGACATTCGCCCATTAGTTTAGCGATTTTATGACCTTTCGTACCATTTAAGCAAGATCTATATATATATATACTTGTATATAGACCTTGCATTTAAGTGTCAATTTGTTTCCTGGCGAGTAATAGCGAGCCTGCAATTTAGGAGGAACCGGACTTAATTTATATAGGAGGGGGTCTTGGGAGTATTTTCTTACGCTTGATTGGGGTCTTGGAAGGAAACACAAATAATAATCAATACATGAGCAAATACATAATAATATCCCCTTAAAAGAATGCGTCTCGATTGTTGTTATAATCTTGATACAAGAATAGTTCATCCATATTCACTGGGCTACTATCAACAGCTTGACGGAATAAGATAGTTAATGTTATCTCTCTTAGTCACTACTACGTACATTCGGGGGAGGATTTAGATAGTTTATTGTATTATCTGAGTATTTATGTGTCCAGCAGTGTATCTATTTGACTATATATTTGACTACCTCTTATCTATTTGACTACCACTTCCTCAACCTATCTAATATTCATTAATGATATTCTCAACTGTACCTCTAGTCCTATCCACTCACATGCTGATGACTTTCTACCTTACATTATTCAAATAGCTTTCCACAACGACCCTCCATAAAAAAAAAATATATATATATACCGTATATATACAAATATATATATATATATATATATATATATATATATATATATATATATATATATATATATATGATTTCACTTGTTACAGACATATTTGCCTTGTGTCTCATTCATACCAAAAAAAATAAAAAATAAACAAAAAATCTCAACGCCGCGGGTGGTCACTGCAGTAGAATACCGACAGATACTTGCACTGATCTTATGAATAACCACAGAGTCTAATATGAGCCTCCCTCCTTCACACAAATAGTTTATTATGTGTGTGTAATGTGTGTGTGGGGGGGGGGGGGGGGGCTTGTATATACAGAGCTTTTGAGGCGAGATGCTTTTAGACTTTATGATGTGGATATATTTATATGTGTGTGTGTGTGTGTGTGTGTGCAGCGAGTTTTTGAGGCGAGATGCTTTTATACTTTATGATGTCGGTATAATTATATTGTGTGTGTCAGAGGGTTTATGATGTCGGTATAATTATATTGTGTGTGTCAGAGGGTTTATGATGTCGGTATAATTATATTGTGTGTGTCAGAGGGTTTATGATGTCGGTATAATTATATTGTGTGTGTCAGAGGGTTTATGATGTCGGTATAATTATATTGTGTGTGTCAGAGGGTTTATGATGTCGGTATAATTATATTGTGTGTGTCAGAGGGTTTATGATGTCGGTATAATTATATTGTGTGTGTCAGAGGGTTTATGATGTCGGTATAATTATATTGTGTGTGTCAGAGGGTTTATGATGTCGGTATAATTATATTGTGTGTGTCAGAGGGTTTATGATGACGGTATAATTATATTGTGTGTGTCAGAGGGTTTATGATGTCGGTATAATTATATTGTGTGTGTCAGAGGGTTTATGATGTCGGTATAATTATATTGTGTGTGTCAGAGGGTTTATGATGACGGTATAATTATATTGTGTGTGTCAGAGGGTTTATGATGTCGGTATAATTATATTGTGTGTGTCAGAGGGTTTATGATGTCGGTAATTATATTGTGTGTGTCAGAGGGTTTATGATGTCGGTATAATTATATTGTATGTGTCAGAGGGTTTATTGAGATCGTATTTACCCATTTGAGTCGCAGAGGTAGATTTTAAACAAAAGTAAATCGCCTAATGGTAACCTGAATATGATGCAAATTGCGTAATGGTGGTGAAGGGGTTAAGTTAGTTCTATGAGGAATACGGCCGTTTTTAAGATTTATACCAACTTAACCGGTCATGGATAGATTTAACTTAATGTAAACAAGTAAGCTCAGGAACTCTCTTCCTGAATCTGTCTTTTCCTCATCCTATGACTTAAACAAGCTCCGTGTGTCGAGACATTTTGACTCTAGCGTACCTTGATTTTAACTCACTTTCACTCTTTGAACTTGGGGGGGGGGGACACTTGTTATAGGCAGCTTTGCATTTTGTCTCCTTCATATAAATAGACAACAAATAACTGTTGCATTGTATAGTTCAATCCTTCAGCGTTACATATAATTACATATATAGGCCTAGTTGACTTTATCTTGGACGCAGAATAAACACAATCAGAGGCATCGCTTGCTTACCTAGGCGGATTATCTATTCACCCTTCGCTATATTTTGCTCAGATCGTCTTATAAGGAAACCCCCAATAAATGTTTGTGGCACCCCAGCCTCGGTTGAATATAGTGGCATGTTAATGGTAGTTTTTCTGGCCCACCTTCTTCCTCATGTTTAGCCACATTAGTTTTCAGATTTTAAGACGTTTTTCCATTATTTTGTCGATTTTATAAACTTTCGTTCTATATCAAGACTTTCGTGCCATCTAGGTGTCGTTTTTTCCCGACGAGCGATAGCGAGACTGATATTAGGAGAAACCGGCCTTTGGCCGGGACATAATTCTATTGAAAAATGTACAAATATATCTTAAAGGGGGGTGTTATTTTACGCTTGATGGAGGTCTACGGAGGAAAACTAAAAACAAAAATAGTAAAAATATATATAAACTAACAAATACATACCCCCCCCCCCCCACCCCTTAAGGGAACCCCCAATAAATGTTTGTGGCACCTAGCCCCCGCCCCCCCCCCCGCCCCCCCCCCAACCCCCGCCCCCGCACCAACCCCAGCCTCGGGGTGAATATAGTAGCCTGTTGCTGGGTATCAATCTTAAGTGTCGGGTTGTTGAAGTCAATGTGTCAGATTTACTCGTAACCAAGCTTACTGGGAAAAACTAATGGTGATGTAGCACCTCGTGTTTGGCCTCGGCAAGTCGTTTTTAACTATGATATTGTAAGTAATCTACATAATTTGTTCACGACATAGATAGATAGATATATAGATAGATCGATATATATACAGTATATATACTGTATAGATAGATCGATATATCGATATATATACAGTATATATATAGATAGATCGATATATATATATATATATATATATATATATATATATATATATATATATATATATAATTATATATATTTAATTTTCATTATACACCAAATATATATTCAAGAATCACACAAATATCCGATTTTAGACTTTCAGCACAATAGGTAAAACATTACAATTACGATGACCGTATAACTTAGACACATGGAAGCATCTGAGAAAACATTATATCTATTTAGCATATCCGCAGCGGGCAGGGGGCTAGGAATCCTCCTCCCCTCGTATAATTCTCCTACTCGACCAGACAGAGATACGGGCGAGAGAACGCAAAAGTGGTCCCGGACCCTGATAATAGGAACTTTAAATTTTGTTTCTGCTCGGGCTCTGTCTAGTATCGGCCACCCCCAGCTATGGCGTATGTGTCTGGGTATATACATACATACATACAAACATATCCGCATATTTCGGGCGCTAATAGTAAATCAATAGAAACAAATATCAGAAAGTATGTTTGTTTAGAATTATATAATATATTGTAGCATTATGAGGGTATAACGAACTATTAATTGTTCAATCAAAATATATTAGTGACGAGAATTGAACAATACATTATATTCTTAAGGGGAGATGGGTCGGTTTCTCTGGCCCCCCTTCTTCCTCATGCTTAGCCCCATTAGTTTTCAGATTTTAAGACGTTCAGCCCATTAGTTTGGCGATTTTATGCCCTTTCGCTCCTTTTATCTGTCAATATTAAGACTTTTCGTGTCATTTAGGTATCGAATTTTTCCTGGCGAGCAATAGCGAGCCTGTAATTTTAAGAGTAACCGGCCTTTGGCCGGGACATTTTTCTATCGAAATATGTACAAATTTATCTTGAAGGGGTTCTAGGGAGTGTTTTTTTAAGCTTGATGGAAGTCTAGGGAGGAAAATAATAAACAGTTACATAAATGAGCAAATATATACGCCCATCCCACCTTTAACTTAATATATACGCCCATCCCACCTTTAACTTAATATATACGCCCATCCCACCTTTAACTTAATATATACGCCCATCCCACCTTTAACTTAATATATACGCCCATCCCACCTTTAACTTAATCAACTGTGGACCTACCTTATTGTTGACATGATGAGATGGGTTGGGTGTGAGAGGAATCTGCCTTGTGTAGACCAATCGGCTTTCTGCAGACTCCCGTTTTCTTATGTTGTTAAGTGTTTGGAAGACTCCCATCGCAGCACAGACCCTACAAGAGTTCCGTCTACGATACGATACTGGGGCCACATTCATAAACGAACACCTGTATTTCCCAAACCTTGAGATTCGGATTCTTGATGGACAGATTGGAAGTTATGCCTTTCACTAAACGAACAACTAAATATCCCTAACCTTGAGATTCGAACACTTGGTGGAGAGATTGGAACTTTAGCCTTTCACATAACGAACACCTTAATTTCTCAAAGCTGCAGATTCGAACACTTGTTGGAGGGATTGGAACTTTAGCCTTTAACATTTAATAGAGTAAATATTGGTGAACACTGTTATTCCATTAGTCTTAAGGAAAGATCTCAAATAAAAAATCAACTCCATAGTTATAAATATAAGGCGAGTTTCATAAATTGGGCTTAGGAAAGGCCTCTCACAAATAATTAATCAAATACAGAGGTATAACAAATAAGGCGAGTTCCATAAATTTGGCTTAGGAAAGACCTCTCACACAATCAATTCCAGAGGTATAAAATAATAAGGGGGTGGGGATTATATTCCAGTTTCCAGTCCTTGTGGGGGTTGGTTTTCCAGTTTCCAGTCCTTGTGGGGGTTGGTTTTCCAGTTTCCATTCCTTGTGGGGGTTGGTTTTTCAGTTTCTAGTCCCTGTGGGGGTTGGTTTTCCAGTTTCCAGTCCTTATGGGGGTTGGTTTTTCAGTTTCTAGTCCCTGTGGGGGTTGGTTTTCCAGTTTCCAGTCCCTGTGGGGGATGGTTTTCCAGTTTCCAGTCCTTGTGGGGGTTGGTTTTCCAGTTTCCAGTCCTTGTGGGGGTTGGTTTTCCAGTTTCCAGTCCTTGTGGGGGTTGGTTTTCCAGTTTTTAGTCCCTGTGGGGGTTGGTTTTCCAGTTTCCAGTCCTTGTGGGGGTTGGTTTTCCAGTTTCCAGTCCTTGTAGGGGTTGGTTTTCCAGTTTCTAGTCCCTGTGGGGGTTGGTTTTCCAGTCCCCAGTCCTCGTAGGGGTTGGTTTTCCAGTCCCCAGTCCTCGTAGGGGTTGGTTTTCCAGTTTCTAGTCCCTGTGGGGGTTGGTTTTCCAGTTTCCAGTCCATTTGGGAGTCTTACTTGTCCATCTGCAAAGACAAAGAAAATATGGTTAAATATACATAATAAAAGTCTTCATGTATATTATTAAAGGGAGAGGGGTTGTTTTTCTAGACCCTCTTTTCCCACATGTTCAGCCTCATTAGTTTTCAGATTTTACGAAGATTGCCCCATTAGTTGTTCGATTTTAAGACCTTTTGTCCCATTTCTTGGTAAAATTTAAGACCTCTCTCTCTCTCTCTCTCTCTCTCTCTCTCTCTCTCTCTCTCTCTCTCTCTCTCTCTCTCTCTCTCTCTCTCTCTCTCTCTCTCTCTCGTTTCAGAAAAGACATAAGCAAATACTGATTTGGTAACAGAGTTGTAGATAATGTGGAATAGGCTACCAAGTGCTATAGTAGGATCAAGAACGATAGAGCTTCAAGATATAATTAGATAGGCACATGAACGACAAGGGTTGGGTGTGAAAGGGATCTGCCTTGTGTGGGCCAAACGGCTTTCTGCAGACTCCCATTTTCATATGTTCAATGAATTGTGACTGTGTGGTGTGATAAAGGGATGTGTGAAATATGAGTGTTAAGGGGAGATGGACCGTTTTTCTGGTCCCCCTTCTTCCTCATGTTTAGCCCCATTAGTTTTCGTATTATTTAGGTGTCGATTTCTTCCCGGCAAGCGATAGCGAGCCTCTAATTTAAGAGGAACCTGCCTTCGACCGGGACATTTTTCTACCGAAAAATGTACAAATTTATCTCGAAGGAGGGTGTTGGGGAGGGTGTGTGTGTGTTAAGGTTGATCGAGGTGTAGGGAAAAATATTAAAACAAATAATAAAAAGACACATAACTAAGCAAATATATAGTATACGCCCATCCCACCTTAATAAGTCTGGCGAGGCGGGTATAAAACTGATGGGTCATAATGAAGATGGAAGTGACCTATGAAGAGGTGACGTGTGAAACATAAATAAATAGCTGAATATATGTGAATATTTGTGAATATAAGTGGTGAGAAGCACTATGAATTGTGGCTGTGTGGTGCGATAAAGGGATGTGTGAAATATGACAGAGTGTTAAGTCTGGCTGAGGCGTGTAGCAAAATAATGGGACATAATGAAGATGGAAGTGACCTAGAGTATAAAGAGGAGACTTGTGAAAGATAAATAAATAGGTGAATAAAAGTGAATATTATTGTACCTCAAATGTTGCCGGTAAACTAGAGGTGTACATCTCGTAAAGTGTTGGAAAAATATAACTCAGATCGTATGACGCAGCTTGACAATTGTCAGTACCGAGTAAGTATCAAATGATATAGCATACATCAAATAATAGAGGCACTCTCAATTAAAATAAATATATATATCTACAAAACGGTACACAAAACAATAGGGAAACATCGGTCGTATAGCTCTGCCTTAAAGTTGTTAGTAAACACGCAGTAGGTATAAGGCCTCGCAGATAACAGCAGGAAGTGAGAAGTAGAGAAGTGATAAGAGAGGGACCGAGGGGACGTGTACCGGTAGTACAGATACCCAAGGTGGTGATAAATACCCCAAACAATTGGTGAGATATGGACTATGTTTGGTGGTGGGGGTGGTAGTGGGGTGGGATTTTGGTGTCGGTAGTGGTGTTAGGGCTATATGTGGGGTATTATTGTGGTGTTAGGAGAGAGAGGGGCCGGGGGGACATGTAGTAGAGATAGCCAAGGTGGAGATTAATACCCCAGACAAGTGGGAAGATAATATCTCCCCACTTGTCTGGGGTATTAATATTATTATCCATATTATGGACTGTTTGGTGGTGGGGTTAGGGATATATGTGAGGTATTAGTGTGGTGTGGTGGTATGAAGAAGAGGTGGTATAGTGCTAACAGTTGATGTGGTGCTTGAGAAGGGATGTTAAGGCTTGATATATGGGATATTATTGTGGTGTTAGACAATCGTGGTATGAAGATCGGGTGGTATAGTGCTTGAGATGGGGTGTTAAGGCTTGATATATGGGATATTATTGTGGTGTTAGTCAATCGTGGTATGAAGATCGGGTGGTATAGTGCTTGAGAAGGGGTGTTAAGGCTTGATATATGGGATATTATAGTGGTGTTAGACAATCGTGGTGTGAAGATCGGGTGGTATAGTGCTTGAAAAGGGGTGTTAAGGCTTGATATATGGGATATTATTGTGGTGTTAGACAATCGTGGTATGAAGATCGGGTGGTATAGTGCTTGAGAAGGGGTGTTAAGGCTTGATATATGGGATATTATTGTGGTGTTAGACAATCGTGGTATGAAGATCGGGTGGTATAGTGCTTGAGAAGGGGTGTTAAGGCTTGATATATGGGATATTATTGTGGTGTTAGACCATCCCTTCTCAAGTACTATACCATCCGATCTTCATACCACGATTGTCTAACACCACAATAATATCCCATACATCAAGCCTTAACACCCCTTCCCAAGCACTATACCACCCGATCTTCATACCACGATTGTCTAACACCACAATAATATCCCATATATCAAGCCTTAACACCCCTTCTCAAGCACTATACCACCCGATCTTCATACCACGATTGACTAACACCACAATAATATCCCATATATCAAGCCTTAACACCCCTTCCCAAGCACTATACCACCCGATCTTCATACCACGATTGTCTAACACCACAATAATATCCCATATATCAAGCCTTAACACCCCTTCTCAAGCACTATACCACCCGATCTTCATACCACGATTGTCTAACACCACAATAATATCCCATATATCAAGCCTTAACACCCCTTCTCAAGCACTATACCACCCGATCTTCATACCACGATTGTCTAACACCACACTAATATCCCATATATCAAGCCTTAACACCCCTTCTCAAGCACTATACCACCCGATCTTCATACCACGATTGTCTAACACCACAATAATATCCCATATATCAAGCCTTAACACCCCTTCTCAAGCACTATACCACCCGATCTTCATACCACGATTGTCTAACACCACAATAATATCCCATATATCAAGCCTTAACACCCCTTCCCAAGCACTATACCACCCGATCTTCATACCACGATTGTCTAACACCACAATAATATCCCATATATCAAGCCTTAACACCCCTTCCCAAGCACTATACCACCCGATCTTCATACCACGATTGTCTAACGACCTAGACCGACCCACTCGCAGACAAATTTTCGTTTAGTAGGCTAAACATTAATTAAATAATATGTGTTTGGATTTTAAATACCATCGTGCATTTAGACAAATACAAAAATATATTGACATCCAGTGTTCAAGAATGGATAACGGTCTTGGTGGTGGAATGGATATGAAGTTGTGTGCTCAATGAGAGATCGAGGGTTCAAATCCAATTGGGTTACCTCAATGTAATATTAATTTTGTGGCTTTCATTGACTGAAGAGATTGGTTTGGTGGGTTAGTGGAGTTAATAAATTATTACCAAAATGTATAAAGTTGCATTATTTATTTTATTTAATGTTAGTTACTTGTGTGGTCTTTCGTTGGAGGCCGGTGAGTAGAAGTGTAAACATGCAGGGAAAATCTATCAACACTTATTAACCCTTTCGCTGCGGGTGACGTTCTGGAATGTTTTGGCAAGTTACAGCAATTTCCAGGCTTTAAAAGCCTGTAAAAAACGTAAAAATAGAGTGTCAGTGGGCGGGAGCGTGAGGGGCCCACCTCCGACCCTCAGAGCACCGAGCTGCTCACTGAGCTAGGCTGTGTCTCGCGCGGGTCTCTCTCACCAGTGTAGCCAAGCGAGCGAGTGTTACATAATAGCGGGGTTCCCGTGTTTCACTGGGACCACTGCGGATGAACCAGACCACGTACAGGGTCCGTTCTGGTGTCATTTTGAAGCTATATTCGCCTAGTTTTTGGCAGAATACACTTCATTTAATGCAGATGCTTGATTTATCATTCAGGAGTGCCTGAATATGCCCTAAATAGCCCAAACATAGCCACAGCCAAAGGGTTAACGATATGATAATTTGTATATATTAAACATCCTTTTTTTTCGTATTATTGAAGTATAACACCTAGGGGCTTAGCCGTGACTCACGATTAAGCCCCTAGGCATTATACTATAATAATAACAAAATCATCTAATGCATAATAAACTATACAGCATAGCCTGATATAGGCCTATAGTTTCTCTGAACTGATTTTGTGAAAACTAGTGATAATTATTTTTGATGGTGTACCAACTCGAGAAAGACTAGAGTAGTAGAGAAGACCATAGCCTATGTACACATCCATTTTTGAAAAAAAAAAAAAATATTGTATATGCTCAAAGAGGACTAAAGTACAACTGTCTGTAACTTATGCTCCCTATAAAAAGTAAATAATAATAATAACAAAACAAATAAAAGAAAGACACGATATCAAAATCATTGTACGTTGTGGAGTAAATGTCTGGGCACACTGAGTTTGAAGAAACCTAATTCATAGCTAGTATTGTGATTTAATGATAGATGAAGGTGTACTAATTCATTTATGATCCAGAAAATGAAGACTAATAAACTTTTTTGAATATAAACTTTTGAATGTTTGGAGAGGAATGGAGAAGATAATGTTAGGCATAACCTGGAGAGAGTTTCCTGGATAAGACAACAGGTACGATTAGAAGATATTCTCGCCTAAATAGATTAAGAAATTGTCCACCTATATAGAAGAGAACGTAATAGATATGCAACCAAAGCAATGGAATGGAGACCAAAATATGTAACTTCAGACAAGGGTAAAAAGAGAACCACATGGATTATTCATGGGCTGAGATCCGGAAGTTTGCTGGAGTGGGGTGGAACAGACTGAATCTGACCAGCTATTTGGATGATGCGCCTTTGTCCTTCAGTGCACTGATAAGGGCTATTTATACTGAGGTAAGAAGATTGAAATATATCAGTGCAATATTAAATAATAGTGATTGACTAATGAACGATGGATAATTTGTATACAGATTCAAATTCTGAATATATTATTTTCCATTAAGTCCATTGGCACTAGGGTAAATAACTATGTTTGTGTGTCAAATGTGATGTTATTTTCAGGGGGAAGCCAGTTACAGGCAGTTCTATCTTTGTCCGCTTTTGAGCATCTTAAAAACAATGTATGACTGCTGCCTTAATTATGAATATTACATATATTTCTCAGGTATCAATTCTATTGTTTATTTGATGACAAATACAGCTGTCAGGGCTAGAAATCGAATCATTAAGGCAGATTGTCCAACCACCTACACCATATATTCAATGTAGCCTACCTGATATTATTTGGGGTACAATATATCCACGTAAGGAATACAGTAAATAATAGTATAATTACGGGTCACAGATTTATGAAAAAATGGGCTTTAATTTTATGGGTGCCTAATAACCACCCATGAAAATACATATTTAGATATTAAAAGATCCTTTATATGTTCACGATCTGTCTTTGCTTGCAGATTGATGAGAAACATATGGATGTTGGTTATACCAATTGTATATATCGTAGAGATTAAAACGCCCAACTTTTCTTCTTCCATGGGCCTTAAAATGCACCAAAAAAGTGCACCATTGTCAAAAAAAATCTTGGGGGGGGGGGGGTATAGGCTAGCTTCGCTCGCCACCCACCCACCCAACAGGAGAGGTCATCCCCCCCCACTCATCAGCATAAATCTACGCCCCTGGTATGGGGAGAAGTGTCAGTGCTATGTATGGAATGTTTGACTGTGGTGTGGTGTTAGACGCGCGCACACACACACACACACACATGCGCACGCACACACACATGCGCGCACACACACACACATGCACACACACTCAGACACACACTGCAGCACCGTTGATTCATTTAAACTTCGCCTAGACAAATATCTTGCATCAAACCCGCGACTGACTGCGTTTGTAAATGAATAACTTTATTTTATCCCCCCCTCAGTTACTAACCCATCTGTCCCCTACTAACTTCCTAATCCTGCTACGGACATTAGTTCCCTTTCCAATGTTCCCTTTACCCACTCTAAACCACTGTTTGGACAATTGATCCTCCGTGTTTTGGAGGACAAGCAGCCTAGAAGGGTCACCAGATATGTTGTTGCTTGATTTCCTTTGTACTCCTTTGTACACACACACACACACACACACACACACACACACACACACACCTCCAGTGTTGGCAGATGTTAATTAGACCCACACAGGGAATGTCATAAATCGCCAGTTTATAATGGTCATAAATCCCCCTCCCTACGACCACCTGGGCAGGTAAATATGTACACAGGTAACACTAAATATATATACAGGCAGCACTAAATATATATACAGATGACACTAAATATATACAGGCGACACTAAATATATATACAGGTGACACTAAATATATATACAGGTGACACTAAATATATATACAGGTGACACTAAATATATATACAGGTGACACTAAATATATATACAGGTGACACTAAATATATATACAGGCGACACTAAATATATATACAGGTTACACTAAATATATATACAGGCGACACTAAATATATATACAGGTGACACTAAATATATATACAGGCGACACTAAATATATATACAGGTGACACTAAATATATTATATTTATTAATCTCACCACCACACTCCCAATGAAATTAATTAAAGTATATATGATCCACCGGGATTCGAACCCGGGTTATCACACACATATTTTTGCCACCTAACATTACACCACCAGGACGGTAAAGGTTTATGCACACGCCTACGACTATATATTCTCGAATACTGGATATTAATCTAATCATGTTCATATTCCCAACCGCACTATGGTAGCCTACTGTTTAAGTGAGAGGAAAGAATATTCATGGGGCACAGATCATATAGACCAGCCTCTCGAAGAAATATCCCTAAACCTACTAATAATATTATTTTTATTAATCTCACCACCACACTCCCAATGAAATTAATTAAAGTATATATGATCCACCGGGATTCGAACCCGGGTTATCACACACATATTTTTGCCACCTTAACCATTACACCACCAGGATTTTTTTTTTTTTTTTTTTTTTTTTTTTTTTTTTTTACACAGTTCATTTACGACTTATTATCCATTCTCGAATACTGGATATTAATCTAATCATGTTCAGGTGACACTAAATATATATACAGGTGACACTAAATATATATACAGGTGACACTAAATATATATACAGGTGACACTAAATACAGTATGTATACAGGTGACACTAAATATATATACAGGTGACACTAAATATGTATACAAGTGACACTAAATATATATATACAGGTGACACTAAATATATACACAGGTGACACTAAATATATATACAGGTGACACTAAATATATATACAGGTGACACTAAAGATATACACAGGTGACACTAAATATATATACAGTATATACAGGTGTCACTAAATATATACACAGGTGACACTAAATACATATACAGGTGACACTAAATATATATACAGGTGACACTAAAGATATACACAGGTGACACTAAATATGTATACAGTATATACAGGTGACACTAAATATATATACAGTATATACAGGTGTCACTAAATATATACACAGGTGACACTAAATACATATACAGGTGACACTAAATATATATACAGGTGACACTAAATATATATACAGGTGTCACTAAATATATATACAGGTGTCACTAAATATATATACAGTATATACAGGTGTCACTAAATATATATACAGTATATACAGGTGTCACTAAATATATACACAGGTGACACTAAATACATATACAGGTGACACTAAATATATATACAGGTGCCACTAAATACATATACAGGTGACACTAAATATATATACAGGTGACACTAAATATATATACAGGTGACACTAAATATATATACAGGTGACACTAAATACATATAGAGGTGACACTAAATACATATACAAGTGACACTAAGTATATATATATAGGTGACACTAAGGGGAGATGGTTCACTTTTTGGTAGATATTTTTAATTTATTAATTATTTTCTTAGTTTCCTCCCTAGACCTCCATCAAAGCTTTAAACAAAACATCCATTAGATCCCCTTTTAGATTAATTTGTACATTTTTCGGTAGAAAAATGCCCCGGCCAAACGCCGGTTCTTCCAAAATTAAAGGCTAACTATCGTTCGGCAGGAAAACAATCGACACCTAAATAGCACAAAAGGTCTTAATATTGACAAATAAATGGGGCGAAAGGTCTTAAAATCGACAAACCAACGGGGTAAACATCTTATAATCTGAAAACTAATGGGGCTAAACATGAGGGAGAAGGGGGTCTAGAAAAACAACCCTTCTCCCCTTAAATATTATATACAGGTGTCACTCTACCGCTCGTGCATGCCAAATTATGGAAATGAGGGTATTGATAAAAACGCGCGCTGAAAAAAACGTGCGTCAACGTTTTTACGCTAGACCCCCTCTAAAAACGTTTGGATGTGGCGGTGTGTGTGTGAATTATGTGAGGTGGAGTTCTTGTGGCGAGGGTATAAAAGTAGGTGTGAGTGAGTGAGTGAGAGAGAGAGAAATACGGCAAAATTATATAGATAGGGACATTAAAATTCGACGAGAGAGGGGCAGATCCCTTTCAAACCCAACCCATCCCCGTGATCTACAGTATGTATAAGATCACGGAGAGGCACAGAACTATCGTGGGCAACTGTACATTTATCAAGGCAATGAGTCAGGGGATGCAGGTTTGACATTATTTTGGTATCAGTCTATTGTGAAAGTAATGGATAATGCTGGTGATTGTTCCCAGGGTAAATGGTGTACAGGATATGTTACCACTACGACAAATGGCCAAAAGTTCAGTGGTTATACTTATTTACTTTTAAATGGGAACGAGCGTGTTTATTACTCATTTATATATATTGTTATTTTTTGTTTTTAGTTTGCTCCCTAGACCTCCATCAAGCTTTAAAAAAATAAAAATAAATAAACTCTCCTTCAAGATAAATTTGTACATTTTTCGATAGAAACATGTCCCGGCCGGCTCCTCTTAAATTATAGGCTCGCTATTGCTCGCCAGGAAAAAATCGACACCTAAATGACACGAAGAGTCTTAATATTGACACAGAACTAGGGTGAAAGTAATGAACAATACTGGTGATTGTTTCCAAGTTTGCCTTTGGAACATTAATTATGATGTTTTTTACACCAACCAACTTCACATCTAAACTCAATAATGAAATCAACAAATACATGTGGCACTCCGCGGACTCGAACCCAGGATACTCACATCGAAATTCCGCGCACTTATGCATTAAGCTATCAAGACAGTTAAAGTTAATAATACACCCCCACCCCCCCACCCCCCCTCCACCCCCGCACCAAGTCACCTACAGCATCTGGTGTTCTTCATTTAAAAAAAAAAAAAAAAAAAAAATATATATATAGAAGGTCCCACCCCTTTCCCATTCTTAAGTAAGCCATTTTAGATTTACAGAAGAGTGACCATTACTTGCATTACTGCATGTCCACAAACATTTCAGTAATGTTTCTAGTCTCTCAGTGGGGATCGAACCATCGACCATCAGAACGATTGCCGACGCTTAATCAATTACACCACGGCAGTCTAAAAGACACTCAGCCTTCTATCCTATTTATGTTAGGGAGAAGGGAAACCCACTAGGCGAATATATTTCAATTCAAACCTAGTTGTAGGATCCATATTTCCAGAATACCATACTACAACTAGGTTTGAATTGAAATATGTTCGCCTAGTGGGTTTCCCTTCTCCCTAACATAAATAGGATAGAAGGCTGAGTGTCTTTTAGACTGCCGTGGTGTAGTTGATTAAGCGTCGGCTATCGTTCTGATGGTCGATGGGTCGATCCCCACTGAGAGACTAGAAACATTTAGTGGCTCACGTGTATTTGTGATATATTCTCAAAATTTCAGTAATGTAAGCATGTTTCCTTCTATTTTTTTTTTTTTTTTTTTTTTTTTTTTTTAAAGGTGACAGTTACAAAGTGGTGTACAATCTATCTTATTCTAGTTACATTGTAGTTTATCTTATTGTACCAGTACCTCCCTACAATCAACCTAGTTGTTCCCCAATTCGTCCCTCCGCCACGACCATTTCAAAGTCCAAGTCTCTCACTCTTGTCCTCTGTAGCGGGGAGGACCTTGTACCCCTGAGACATAGGAGTGCAGACCTGAGAAGAGAGAAAGAGAGCCGGCATCTCATCCAAGTTATGACTTGGCTTCTATGCTGGCGCTTTTTCTCCGATATTTGTTCAGCTAATCTGGCATAGAAGACACTTGCAGAAGGTCCCATACCTCCCGACGATGAGAAGACCAGAGGAGTAAAGCTTCCTTGATCCCTGTTCAAAATTCTTTCTTCATAAGCGCTTTTTTTCTGGTGTTCTTCATACACACACACAAATATTCCTCTTGCCGCCTCTCTTCTCACAATATTTCACAATTATATCTCTCAGCCATTCTCCTCCAAGACAATATTTCATATATATAGTGTTTTTATCCAGCTGATGGTAAATTGCATCCCTTAGCATCTGATTTCTCTACTCTTAAAGGAAAAATACGATACTAGCTATGTCTGGCATATTATTGCCAGGTTTTCATAATTATTAACATATTTTCCTCTACAAAATATTGGTAATAGCCGAGTAACCAGGATGGCGAGCTAGCAATTTATTATCAGCTGGAAAAAATAAGACTAGCCTATAGTTATTTTGAAAACATTGTCAAAGTTACTCGCGTATCACGATATATTTACGGAAATTATTTGTTTGTTTTGTTTTTGTCTGTGAGTGAGGGAGACAAAAGGCAGAACTACCTGTAGCGAGTGCCTCCCCCAGAGTTGAAAGAGTGACAGGGCCAAAATCAAGGGACGTTTTTAGCCAAAATGCCTGGACATACGGAGTTGGAAGCAATTTAAGTCATAGGAAGAGGGAAAGACTGATCCTGGGAAAGAGTTCCAGAGCTCAGCTGTTAAATAGAAGAAAGACTAAGAATAACGTTTCACTCTTGGGTTGGAGAGTAGGGGTGGGATTGAGTTGCAAGACGGGTGCTACGTGCTCTACGAAGAAGGGGTGGTATACACTGAGAGAGCTCTGAGGAACACTGATTATTGTAATAGCGGTAGAATAGTGAGAGAGATGCAACATTGCGACGGAGAGAGACTGCAGATAATTGGTGAGTGGATGTGAGTTAATGAGACGGAAGGCTTTCTTTTCTACTATTTCTAGAAGTGCTGTGTGAGAGGATCCTCCCAACACGTATGAACAATACTTAATACATGGACGCACTGTGCCCCTGTACAGAGCAAGAAGCTGCACAGTCGAGGATAACAAAATGTAAGAATTTCAGTGTCAAATACACAAAGTTGGCCAGCAACTATAAAACAAAGCCGCTATCTTGTAGTTAAGCAAAGGAGTGTGGACAATTTAATACACAAAGTTGGCCAGCAACTATAAAACAAAGCCTCTATCTTGTAGTTAAGCAAAGGAGTGTGGACAATTTAATACACGAAGTTGGCCAGCAACTATAAAACAAAGCCGCTATCTTGTAGTTGAGCAAAGGTGTGTGGACAATTTAATACACGAAGTTGGCCAGCAACTATAAAACAAAGCCGCTATCTTGTAGTTAAGCAAAGGAGTGTGGACAATTTAATACACAAAGTTGGCCAGCAACTATAAAACAAAGCCGCTATCTTGTAGTTGAGCAAAGGTGTGTGGACAATTTAATACACGAAGTTGGCCAGCAACTATAAAACAAAGCCGCTATCTTGTAGTTAAGCAAAGGAGTGTGGACAATTTAATACACGAAGTTGGCCAGCAACTATAAAACAATGCCGCTATCTTGTAGTTGAGCAAAGGTGTGTGGACAATTTAATACACGAAGTTGGCCAGCAACTATAAAACAAAGCCGCTATCTTGTAGTTAAGCAAAGGAGTGTGGACAATTTAATACACGAAGTTGGCCAGCAACTATAAAACAAAGCCGCTATCTTGTAGTTGAGCAAAGGTGTGTGGACAATTTAATACACGAAGTTGGCCAGCAACTATTAAACAAAGCCGCTATCTTGTAGTTAAGCAAAGGAGTGTGGACAATTTAATACACGAAGTTGGCCAGCAACTATAAAACAAAGCCGCTATCTTGTAGTTAAGCAAAGGAGTGTGGACAATTTAATACTTAAAATGGTTTACATCTATTAACTAATTGAAGTAAGATGTTGACTATTTGAAAGATATGCGAGTGTGTTTTATACATATCACTATTAACCCTTTCAGACTCATATGACGCAGAGGTTGCCAGATTAGCAATAAGAAATAGAGTTCTCTCACTCTTATAATTACCTCTCCAAAATTAGTTTTCTGCCCACAGCTAACTCAAAGACAACTGCAGAGGTTGAAGTAACTAAACTAAAGGTTTCTATTTTTTTTTTTTTTTTTTTTTTTTTAAGAGACAATGAACGGAGGAAGGAAACACACAGATAAAACAAAAAGGTCCATGTGCCTAAAGGCATCCTCCATTCATAAAATGTTTGTAACAACTGGATTTAAACATTTGTAGATTGTAAGTTTGTGGAAAGCAATTCGAGGGAAGTGAATTCCAAAGAGTAGTAGCTCTGGGGATAAATGAATTCTGATATGCAGAAGTTCTGCATTGTGGAGGAGAAAGTGTAAATTCATGGGCGCTCTCAGCTGCCCTAGTTCTACGGGGAAAGATGTGGAGAGACGGCACAATTGAAGCAAGTTCCTCGGAACAATTACTGTGAAAATATCTGTAGAATAATGCAAGGGATGCAACGTTTCTTCGTATGGATAATGTAGGAAGGTCCCGTGTGATTGCAGGGTTATTGATTAATCTAATAGCTTTATTTTGAATTTTGTCCAACTGCCTCAATGCAACCACTCCACTTCCACCCCACAGAGGTGAACAGTAATCCATCTGAGAACGCACATGACTTATATATATTACGGCCAACTGCTCGTCAGTGAAGAATTCTCGAACTCTGTACAGGAGTCCCAGTTTTTTAGAGGCATTCTTAGCAATGCTTCTAACATAATGTGTCCAGCTCAAGTTAGTAGTTAATGTTACACCGAGAATGTCAATACTAGGGGAAGTGGGAATATTTACATCATTAACAAATATAAGGGAGTCAGTGAGATTCTGTCGGTTAGAAAATTGAATGTACTTGGTTTTCTGTGCATTAAAGGAAACTAGATTCTTTTGTCCCCATCCATTAATTCTAGAAAGGTCCTGGTTCAGAGAAATTGCAGTGTTTATTTTTGAATTTGTAAGATCGGGTTGGGTGAAAGAATTGGTAAATGTGAAGGAACTGTGGAGTGTTGAGTCATCTGCGTAGGAATGTATTGGATTATGAGTGGTAGATATGAGATCATTGATATGAATGAGGAACAAAATTGGGGCCAAAACTGATCCCTGGGGAACACCAGCATTTATTGAGTGAAATTGAGAATAAAGACCATCTACCATTACACGTATTTTTCTGTTATGAAGATAAGAAGAAATTAGTGGAACTAATGATGCAAGGCCGTAGTGTGACATCTTCGACAATAAGGATTGATGCCAGACTCTATCAAATGCCTTTGATATATCCAGTGCTATTGTATGTGTTTCACCACGTTGGTCTGTAGCTTGGTTGATTTGATGCGTAAGAAGGCAAAGCATGTCTGCAGTTGATCGACATCGTCTAAAACCATATTGCCTATCACTGATTAATTTATTATTCTCAAGATGCTTAATTATGTGATTATTTAATATAATTTCAAAGACTTTACCCAGAGTGGAAGTTATAGCTATTGGTCTGTAGTTTGATGGATCTGAAGAGGCACCTTTTTTTAGGAATTGGATGGATGTTTGCTTCTTTCCAGGGTACTGGGAAACATGAGGTATGAGTACACAGACGGAAAATTTTTGCCAATACAGGAGCCCCTGTATTTTTGCCAATAATACCCCTGATGGTAACAAAGGCTTTAAAGTATCCCTAATAGGCTCAAAATCGCGTCATATGTCGGAAGGGGTTAATCCCTTACGTTTTGTATACATACCCTTCTGTACCGGCAACGTCTTTTGAACTGTAATCTAGGTACTATTAGACGATTGTATTTAGTTTCAGAAGGGCCTCCAGCAATTAAAAGACATCAAACAATCTCGCTCAACCATTCTTACCACCACAGATCCTTCTCAAACAAGGCAGATCTCTCTCACACTCAACCCATCTCCTAATAAAATGGAATCCCAGATGTATTGATATTAATACACCTGGGACCATTGCGAGTTTATAATAATCCCGTTGATCACTTCAGTCTGATAAGGACATAAATCAAACATTAATCTTAAGGAGAGATGGAAAGTGTTTCTGGTTCCCCTTCTTCCTCATGTTTAGCCCATAAGTTTTCAGATTTAAAGATGTTCGGGATTAGCTTGGCGATGTTGAGACCTTTTGCCTCGTTTCTTTGTCAATATTTGGACTTTTCGTGTTATTTAGGTGTCGATGTTTTTCCTGACGAGCGATAGCGAGCCTTTTATTTAAGAGGAATCTGCCTTCGGCCGGGACATTTTTCTAACGAAAAATGTACAAACTAATCATGAAGGAGGGTCTTGGGCGGGTGGTTTGAAGTTTGAAGGCGGTTTAGCGGTTTAGCCAGGAAACTAAACAAAAAATATATTCCGGTAACTGAAAAGCCAAAAAAACATTATCCCCTTAAAAATACTCCCGTTGATCACTTCAGTCCGGTAAGGCCATAAATCAAACCTTACTCTTAAGTACCACCTGGCCATGTCTCTGGACCTATTTTCATCCCCCCAGCCGCCAGTTCTAGTTCACAGCTCACTGTCCCTCCTAAAACCAACCAGGCGAGAGAAGGTGCTTAACATTAAATAGAGACGTCACCGGTACAGAAGGGGTTAATAAAATAGGTCCTCTGTATACAAAACCTAATTGTAGCCATAATCAAAGGTTAAAAGGCATCATGGTGCTGAAGGGGTTAAAACTACCCATCGAAAGTCACCGGAAAAAGCACTCATGTGAACTTGTCATAGAGCCCAACCACGCGAGTCCTCATTATTCACCAGTTATCAAGGCCAGATGTCATCATCATGGGGGGGGGGGGTTGACGTATCTGTGGGATAGGGAGGATTGAAGGTGGGGTGGCACGGGCGGAGGGGTGTGATGATTAATAAACCCTCACGCCCATTAACCACCACCACCACCGCACGCCTCTGCTTACACTCAACACCTAGACTATTATGCTGCGGGCGTAACGGGAATAATCAGAAGGTGGGTGTCTAAAATAGTGAAGAATGGATTGGTCTGATGTGTACTGAAGGGTTCATTGTTTCATATATAACTGATATATGTACTAATAATTATGGATTACTCAAATATTAAAATCAAGGTCATACTGATTGGGCATTTTGACTCCAACGTCCCTTGAATGTGGCTCTGTCACTGTTTTAACTTCGGGAGAGACACTCGGTACAGGCAACCTGCCTTTTGTCTCCTCCATGCAAATAGAAAACAAAATATACATCGTAGTGAAATTACTAGGATCTTTGTGGCATGATAACATGTTTAAATTCACTGTCCGTGTGTAACCCCTCCTGTACCGGCGACTTCGTTTTTGTTTTTTGCCAGACGAGGTAATTCCCGAGAAGGGGTGGCCATGAACATTTTGACAGTGAGGGCTGAATTTTTCATGTCTCCTTTATTAATCCCACTAATCCATTTGAACACCTCTATCATATCCCCTCTAACTCTGCGTCTCTCTAACAAATGTAAACCTAATTTGTTCAACCTTTCTTCATATGGAAGATTTATATTAGTATGGATAATTTGTGTTATTCTTCGTTGTACTCTCTCCAAGGAATCTATGTCCATTGTGTAATAGGGACACCAAAATTGAACAGCATAATCCATATGGGGTCTCACTAATGACAAGTAAAGATAATATCAACAGTAGTACAATCAATTAATCAATCAATCAATCAATCAATCAGTCAATCAATCAATCAATCAATCAATCAATCTCTCTCTCTCTCTATTTTACTGTCCTATTCGTCCACTATAAACTGTCCCTGTCTAGTAGTATTAAGGCCGGACCACCTAGTAGGGACCGCAAGGTGATCTGAGTATTTATCTCTCGCTCTCTCTCTCTCTGTCAGCCACCAACAGCCTCAGTGAGTCGTTATCTTTGGTGCTAAGGCCTACTAAAGGAGTTAATTAAGGGGGTAGTACTCGCTTTTTATGGACCTCCTTCTCCCTCATGTTTAGCATATCAGCTTTGAGGTTTTAAGACGTTCGTTCCGTTAGTTTGGCGATTTTTAGATATTTTGCCTCATTTTTGTTGTCAATATTAAGACCTTTCGTGCCCTTTAGGTGTCGATTTTTTTCCTGGCGAGCGAAAGCGAGCCTCTAATTTTAGAAGGAACCGGCCTTAAAAGGGGGTCTAGGGTTTTTTTTCTGCTAACCTTGATGGAGGTCTAGCGAGAAAACTAAAACATATATTAATAAATAAATATATAGACCAGCCACCAAGCACTACCAACTTAAGGCGTCCAGGACTTAACGGAAGGGGCACGGAAGAACACTTAACCCTTTTAACCCCTTCTGTACCGGCGACGTCCTTATAATTTGAGTCTAGCTGTATTTAGACGATTTTATGCAGTGGTAGATGGGTTAGGTGTGAGAGGGATATGCCGGGTGTCGGCTTTGTGCAGACTCCCATTTTCGTATGTTCTTGTGTTAAGTGTGATATTTCCAAGTCTATAAATTGCTGGAAGCCCTTTTTTAAACTGAATAAAATCGTCTAATAGTAACCAGAATAAAAGTTAAAAGGACGGCACCGGTACAGAAGGGGTTAATTTACGAGAACGCATTTCTTCCACTATTTTTGTTTTTAATTAGACGGTTTTATTAAGCTTAAACTGAATCTGTGAGACTTAAAGGGTTAATTGACATAGCTTATACCCCTTTGATTGCCAAGGGTCCTTCCTAAGCTTAATATAATAGTCATATTTTAGCCAGAATTAAAGAAAGACACTTACTCGAATACTGAAGACACTTAAAGGGGAGATGGAAAGTTTTTCTGGACCCCCTTCTCCCACAAGCGTAGCCCCACAAGTTTTCGTATTTTAAGACGTTCGGCCCATTAGTTTGGCGATTTTAAGACCTTTCGCCTCGTTTCTTTGTCAATATTAAGACTTATGTCATTTACAGTAGATGTCGACCTTTTCCTGGCGAGCGATAGCGAGCCTATAATTTAGGAGGAACTGGCCTTCAGAAGGGACAATTTTTCTACCGAGAAATGTACAAATACACTTTGAAGGGGGATCCTGGGGTTGCTTTTTTTTTTTTTTTTTTTCTTTTTTTTTTTTTTTTTTTTAAGTTTGGAGGTCTAGAGGAAACTAGACAAATAATAAATATATGAAAACAACGCAACCAAGAAATTTACCATGACAATAAATCGACTAGAAAATTAACCATGAAACAAAAAAGGAAAATCGCCCAATAAATGAACCCTCCCCCCTTAACACTTAGTACAGTGGACCCTGATAATTGAGAACTTGGGAGAACACTTACTCTGGTTGGTGCGCTAGTCAACCACAAACTACCTCATTAATCATATTAGTCTATATTTCATCATAACTACATCTTACTACCAATTAAACTACCTCAATAACTCTCTCTCATAAATAAATAAATAAAATAACACACACACAGCATATATACAGGAGAGAGAGAGAGAGAGAGAGAGAGAGAGAGAGAGAGAGAGAGAGAGCGAGAACAGAGAGAGAGAGAGAGAGAGAGAGAGAGAGAGAGAGAGAGAGAGAGAGAGAGAGAGAGAGAGAGAGAGAGAGAGAGAGAGAGAGAGAGAGAGCATTATAAACAAGTTGGTACCATATTTATCACTCTATAATGGACGTTGGCTGTCCATTCATCTAAACTTACCTGTCAAAGTGTTGAGCGTTCGCTTGTTTATCCATGCCTCGGTATCACAAGGTTATAATGCTAGAGTTCCTATCTCTATTAAACCCTTTGAAGATTATGACGCATGTTAACAGTTTATTCTGGCTATCATTAGAGGATTGTATACAGCTTAGGAAGGATCTGTGGGAATGATAAGGGTAAATATCCCTCTGACTTCTTTATGCCATTCCTAATCTGAATAAAGCATACTTATAGATTGTATTTTATTCTATTAATCCTAGTCTAACAGCATGCATAATTAAAAACCAAACTTCAAGCTAAGCAATAGATCGATCAAATAATTAGCCATTTTCTTATCGTTCTTGCCAAATAATAATGCAGCAATATTTCCCTTGTCCCTTACCATGAATCTGGTAATGCATCATATCAATAATAATGCAGCAATATTTCCCTTGTCCCTTACCATGAATCTGGTAATGCATCATATCAATAATAATGCAGCAATATTTCCCTTGTCCCTTACCATGAATCTGGTAATGCATCATATCAATAATAATGCAGCAATATTTCCCTTGTCCCTTACCATGAATCTGGTAATGCATCGTATCAATCAGTTATGTTCCAAGTTGTTATCACCATATCAATTATATCCTCCCCGGGTTAAAAGCAAAGGCAGATAAATATATATCACACCCCCAAAATACCAGGCAATCGTGCAACACACACACACACACACACACATTGATGTGTTTGTTATGTTTAGCTTTGGTGCGGGTTTGTTGATTATGATGGGTGGTTAGTGTTTATCAGACAACCCACACAACTATTGTCTTCATATTTATGGTCTGAGCGCCGGGGTCTCTGATTTACACTGCACCTTGATTAGACCTTACTTAACGATTGTCTTTATTTGATATACAGTATAATTATATACTGTATATACTTTTGTGGGTTGTCTGATAAACACTAACCACCCTTCAAAATCAACAAACCCGCACCACAGTAAGAGATAACGAAGACATCAAAGAGAGAGAGAGGAGAGCGTATGTGTGTGTATGTGTAATTCATATTCATTTGCTTGTTCGTCAAGGGAAATCCACGCAATGCGAGTTAAGCTCATTATTATCGCGCCTCCTTAACTGGGAATGTATTGCGTGAAATGCATGTTAAGTGTTTATGTATCGTTGGAGTGGCTGTGGATGTGTGTGTAGTCTGTATTTTAGCCAATTGGCGACATCTGGAAACGAAGGTTTAGGGTTAATCTGTACGGTACCATTCTCACTACGGTACGAGTCTCACCCTAAGGCTTAGGTTGACCAGTAGCTTAGGTTGACCAGTACGATACCCATCTCACCTTGTAACCGATCACCAACCCCAGATGGGACGTCACAACTTCGTCCACTTATACCAAGTTCCTATTTATACTGCTAGGTGAACAGAGGCTACACCGTTAGGAGACTTGCCCAAATGTCTCTTCCCCGCCCGGGTCTCGAACCCGGGACCTTCTGGTTGAAAATACTTCGGATCCGAGGAGGATCGAACGCTTGCTTTCCTGTTCACGAGATCTAGCCCGTGCTGACTGAGCTACGAACGACATTGTGTGTGTGTGTGTGTGTGTGCGTGTAAGTGTGTGTGGTGTGTGTGTGTGTCTGTGGAGGGGTGTGTGTGTGTGTGTGTCTGTGATAGAACCGTCTAGACAATCTGAATACCACCCAGGTGACTAGAAACCACTTAACGTACAGTATATGAAAAACAATATATACTGTATGTATGTATGTATATATATATATATATATATATATACATATTTATTATATATATATATATATATATATATATACCTGTATATATTTATATACACATATATATATATATTATATATATATACATACCGGTATATATATATATATATATATATATATATATATATATGTTAGTATAGCCAGGTAATAGATTCTCTTTTAAACAGACGAGGTTAAAGGCAATAGCAGTTTCAGCATTCAGGATTTTATTGTTACAGCTTTCAATAGTTCTAACAATTTTCCTCTGGGGATCAGAGATGAGGTACAACAGGTTAGCAAAATTCATGGTGGATCCAACGTTTCACAAGTAAACATCTTGCATCTTCAGGGAAAGGAGAGGTAATGATTAGAATAAGGACAAAGCAACATATTTATACAAAATTCGAGGATCAAGAATAGGTAGGTGGGCGGAGCTACTGGTTGTTGGGTGGTTGTTCATTGGTGGAAGGCAGTCTATTCGCGAGACGGGCACTAAATCTTATCGGTGGTTGGTTGTTGGCTGTGGATGGCTGTGATTGGTTGGTGTTGTCAGTTGTGTGCTGAGCGCGGAAAGGTAAGGGAGGGGGGCACAGGGCGAGAGGAAGGGGGGCAGTATGCCTGTAGCGCTTGCCTGAAGGAAAAATTTGAAGGTCTTGTGTTTGGTTGTTGATGCTAGAGTTGAGTGTTTGGATGTATCGAGCTTCTAAAATAGCTAGTCTTCTGGGGTCTGATTCTTTGTCGAGTATGGTAGTTTGTTTGTCTAGGTCGGCGCGAGTTAGGGCAAGATGGTGGGGGGCTTGATAGTGATCTTTTATAGCGCCAGATTGAAGGTGGAGGGTTAGTCGACGGGAAAGGCGAGTCTGTGTCATTCCAACATAGGATAGGGGTCCACACTTCCCAGAGGTGCAAATATGCTGGTATATCACATGATCGTCTTTCGGTTGGTTGGTGGAAATGGGGCGGTTACGGAGGACAAGGTTGGAGGTCTTAGGAGATTTGTAGTAAATAATGAGTTTTATTTTATTGTCAGGGTTGGTGGGGAGGACGTTTTTGTGAATTATTTCTTTCATAATGGATTCGTCTGTTGTGTGGTCGGAAGATATGTAGTTTCTGTAGAAAAATGTAATGTCATTGGCCGGGTTGGTGCTATGGGGGTCTTGTATGTACCATTTTTCTAGGTGGTGGTTGATGGCATTGGTGACGTCAGTGTTGGAATACCCATTGTTGACTAGGACCTGGGTGAGCCTTTCCAATTCATTGTGTGTGTCATTCCAAGTGGTGCAATGGGTGAGGGCTCTCCTGACATAGGCGGCGATGGTGGACTGATGGTAAGACGATCATGTGATATACCAGCATATTTGCACCTCTGGGGACTGTGGACCCCTATCCTATGTTGGAATGACACAGACTCGCCTTTCCCGTCGACTAACCCTCCACCTTCAATCTGGCGCTATAAAAGATCACTATCAAGCCCCCCACCATCTTGCCCTGACTCGCGCCGACCTAGACAAACAAACTACCATACTCGACAAAGAATCAGACCCCAGAAGACTAGCTAATTTAGAAGCTCTATACATCCAAACACTCAACCCCAGCATCAACAACCAAACACAAGACCTTCAAATTCTTCCTTCAGGCAAGCGCTACAGGCATACTGCCCCCATTCCTCTCGCCCTGTGCCCCCCTCCCTTACCTTTCCGCGCTCAGCACACAACTGACAACACCAACCAATCACAGCCATCCACAGCCAACAACCAACCACCGATAAGATTTAGTGCCCGTCTCGCGAATAGACTGCCTTCCACCAATGAACAGCCACCCCACACCCAGTAGCTCCGCCCACCTACCTATTCTTGATCCTCGAATTTTGTATAAATATGTTGCTTTGTCCTTATTCTAATCATTTCTCTGAAGATGCAAGATGTTTACTTGTGAAACATTGGATCCACCATGAATTTTGCTAACCTGTTGTACCTCATCTCTGAACCCCAGAGGAAAATTGTTAGAACTATTGAAAACTGTAACAATAAAATCCTGAATGCTGAAACTGCTATTGCCTTTAACCTCGTCTGTTCAAAAGAGAATATATATATATATATATATATATATACCGGTATATATATATACACTATATATATATATATATATATACATATATATATATATATATATATATATATGGGGAGATTTGTTGGGAGATTGTAGGCACCAATCGATCAGGGCTAGACCCAGGTGAGGTTATAGGCATGTGATAAAAAGTCGCTGGAACTCCTGTTTCACTTGCTTGGCCTCTCTTACTGATTTTCTTTGTGCCTCATTTACACTGAGAGCAATCCAGCTAGCTCTCACAAACACCTCCTCCTCCTATCCACTTCACTACACTAAACATGCACACCACACTTCATTCTTCCACACCAAAATTAAAAAAAAAAAAAATTATGAATTGTAGCCCAGCCTCGGAGTCCCCAGGGGGGGGGGGGGGGGGGGGGGGGGGGGGGGGGACCATAAATGCCCCCTCACCCAACCGACCATCCCCTGACGACCCCACACAATTACCTGGACCTCGGCCTGTTACTCTTTCTATTAATTTCTGCAACATTCGCGGACTCTCCTCTAACTTTCACTCTGTTGAGCACCATCTCTCCTCCTATAAACCTGATCTTCTCTTCCTCACCGAAACTCAGGTGTCTGTAGCAACATCCAGCAACCCCTTCTCTGTATCCTCCTACTTTCTCTATCCTAGTTTCAAAGCCAAAGGCCGATGTTGTGCATATGTGCACAACAAACTCACTTGCTCTCGTGTTCCCGATTTCGACTCCTCTGAATTCTCAACTTTATGGCTCAAACTTTCCTGTCATTCTCTTACTAAATATTTCTGTGCTGTCTCTCTCTCCCCTAACTCTACCAACTTTCCCAAATTCTTTGACTATCTAAACTCTACAGTGGAACACATTCTATCCATTTCTCCTTTCTCAGAAATCTCCATCTTAAGAGATTTCAACGTTCACCACCGCCATTGGCTCTCCTCTCACACTACTGATCCACCTGGTGAACAAGCCTACGTCTTTTCTATCCTAAATGACCTAGAGCAGTTAGTTCAGCAACCCACCCGTATCCCGGATCGCATCGGAGATCGGCCCAACATTCTTGACCTGTTTCTAACTTCTAACCCTTCTTCTTATACTGTCGATCTTTTTCTCTCCTTTGGGCTCCTCCGACCATAAACTTATCTCTGTCACCTGTCCTATCTCTCCAGTACAGCCACCCGATCCTCCTAGCCGGCGACGCTTGTGGCACTTTGGCGCTGCCGACTGGGAGGCTCTTCGGCAGTACTTCTTTGATTTCCCATGGAATGATTTCTGCTTCCATGGCCGAGGACCCTCGGAGAGTGCTGAACGCATTACCGAGGTAATCCTATCGGGCATGGAAGCATACATTCCATTCTCTTTCTCTCAGACTAATGCTAAAAAATCTTGGTTTACTCACGCCTGTTCTACTGCTGTCCGCAATAAGGAGGAAGCATTCAAACGGTACCGACGCCTTAAAACTCAAGACTCTCATTCTTCATATGTTTCTGCCCGAAATCAAGCCAAATCTGTTCTTCGACTTGCCAAACACTCTTTCATCAATAATAAATGCACTGAACGATCCAACTCTAGCTCTTCCCAAGCTTTCTGGCATCTAGCCAAAAACCTCTCCAACAATTTCTCTTCCTCGTCTTTCCCTCCCCTTTCCCACTCTGATGGCACAACCATCACTTCTTCCTCTGACAAAGCTAAACTCTTCGCTCAAACTTTTGCTAGAAACTCCACCTTGGATGATTCCTGTGCTATTCCTCCCTCTCCGCCCTCCTCTCTCTTACTTATGCCTATATCCTAATCTCTTCTAAAGATGTACTTTCTACCCTCTCTGGGCTTAACACTAATAAGGCGTACGGTCCGGATGGTGTTCCTCCTGTTGTTCTCAAAAACTGTGCTTCCGTGCTGACTCCCTGCCTAGGCAAACTCTTTCGTCTCTGTCTATCCTCTAACATCTTCCCTTCATGCTGGAAGTTTGCTCACATTCAACCTGTCCCAAAGAAGGGTGACCGCTCTCAACCCTCCAACTATCGTCCAATTGCTCTTATCTCTTGTCTTTTCTAAAGTTTTTGAAACTATTCTTGCTTCCAAATTTCTTAAGCATTTCTCTTCTCATAATCTGCTCTCAGATCGCCAGTATGGCTTCCTTAAGGGTCGCTCTACTGGTGATCTTCTTTCATATCTTACTAACTCTTGGTCATCCTCCTTTCGGGACTTCGGTGAGACTTTTTCTATTGCACTAGACATATCGAAAGCCTTCGATAGAGTCTGGCATAAATCTTTAATTTCTAAACTACCCTCCTTCGGTTTCTATCCCTCCATCTGTGCCTTTGTCTCTAATTTCCTTTCCGGCGGTTCCATAGCCGCGGTTGTGGACGGCCATTGTTCACTTCCTCACCCTATAAACTCCGGTGTTCCTCAGGGCTCTGTCCTATATCCTATTCTCTTTCTAATTTTTATAAATGATCTCCTTAACTGTATACCTTAATTCCCATCCATTCATACGCAGACGACTCAACCTTACACTACTCCATTACTTTTTCAGAACGCCCCAGCCAGCAATCCCTCAACGACAAACGTAATGAAGCCATAGAACTCTTAAATTCTGATCTAAATACTATTTCCAATTGGGGCAGAGAAAACCTTGTTAACTTTAATGCTTCCAAAACCCAATTTCTCCATCTATCTACCCGTCAGGATCTCCCAGCGGACTATCCCTTATTCTTCAGCAATACAAAAATCAACCCTTCATCTTCTCTCAATATTCTTGGTGTCTCGTTTTCTTCTGCTCTCATTTGGAAGGACCATATTACCAGTCTTGCTAAGGCAGCCTCCCAGAAGCTGGGTGTGCTCAACCGCCTTAGGGGGTTCTTTTCCCCTGCACAGCTTCTTGCTCTGTACAGGGGCAATAGTGCGCCCTTGTATTGAGTATTGTTCACATGTGTGGGGAGGTTCCTCTCACACCGCTCTCCTAGACAAAGTTGAAAGGAAGGCCTTTCGTATCATTAACTCCCGTCCACTCACGAACTCTCTGCAATCTCTCTCTCTCCGCCGCAATGTTACATCTCTCTCGCTATTCTATCGCTACTATAATAATCAGTGTTCCTCAGAGCTATCCCAGTGCATACCACCTCCTTTACATAGGGCACGTGGTACCCGTCTTGCAACTCAATCCCACCCCTACTCTGTGCAACTCTCCAACCCAAGAGTGAAACGTTACTCTCAAACTTTCTTCTACTCAACAGCTGAGCTCTGGAACTCTCTTCCAGAATCAGTCTTTCCCTCTTCCTATGACTTAAATTGCTTCAAACTCCGTGTGTCCAGGCATTTTGGCTCGAACGTCCCTTGATTTTGGCCCTGTCACTCTTTCAACTATGGGGGAGGCACTCGCTATAGGCAGTTATGCCTTTTGCCTCCCTCAATCACATAGGAAAAAAAATATATATATATATATATATATATATATATACCCGGTATATATATATAGGTTTATAAATAAATAATAAAAATATATAAATAGACATATAAACAAAATAAAATAAAAACTATACAAATTAAAATATATCAACTACATTCTTGGTCATGGACAAATATTCATAAAATACGTAGAGCTTATTGGCTTTACTATACAAACGATGGAGACAAATGCATGATTGAAATTGTATATACAATACCGGTAATCATTGTTGATATCTCTCTCTCTCTCTCTCTCTCTCTCTCTCTCTCTCTCTCTCTCTCTCGTCACCTATTTGATCCACTCACTCAACTAGTTCATTCATCCTCCCTACCATCCCCCCATATCTCCCTCGGTAAGTCCCATTCGTTCTCATTCTTGTCTTGATCACCCCCCCCCCCAATCCTCTCCCCTTCCCCCCCCCAATCCTTTCCCCATCCCCCCCCCAATCCTCGCCCCTCCTCCCCATCCTAAATAAATAATCGTTTAATTTTACGCGCCCGCGCGCGCGCGCGCGTGTGTGTGTGTGTGTGTACTCACCTAATTGTACTCACCTAATTGTAGTATACAGGATTTGAGCCTAAGCTCGTGTTGTCCTGTCTCTCTCTCTACATTTATCCAATTTTGCTTTAAAAGTTTGGATATTTCTTGCGTGTGTGTGTGTGTGTGTGTGTGTGTGTGTGTGTGTGTGAAATAGGTGAGGGGGTGGATTAGATAATTTGCAACAAGGAATACTATGTCGTTCACATTAATTTTTCTATATTGTTTAATTTTCGTCAGACATAATTTGTAGAATTCAATTTACCATCAGTTTAAAAGTAATAGACTATAGATGTTTCTATATCAATCTAATTATCTCAATTTCACTCACTCACTCATTCTCTGTCTCTCTCGTTTACAGAAATAATATATTCTATTTTATTGTCTGCAAATTTACTGCAGTGTCCACCATTCTTTAACTGTCTTCGTGGTGCGATGCATAAGGTGTTGATTTTCGGTGTGAGCATCCTGGATTCGAATCCACGGACTGCCACATGTGTTTGTAAAATTTCTTTAATCGATTTTAGGAGTATAGTTGGTTGTTGGAAGGAACATAATAATTGATATTGGTTCAGGGGTAATTTATCGAGAGGACTTCCCTAGTGGTTAAGGGCCCCATTAATTGCTCTTTCCATTCACATATGCATAGCCTACGTGAGTTGCAGTTGGGATGTGTGTACATGCTTAGATTGATATGCAGGATTCGAAGTTGCATAATAAATCGTAGGCAGTGTCCACCATTCTTTAACTGTCTTCGTGGTGCGATGCATAAGGTGTTGATTTTCGGTGTGAGCATCCTGGATTCGAATCCACGGACTGCCACATGTGTTTGTAAAATTTCATTAATCGATTTTAGGAGTATAGTTGGTTGTTGGAAGGAACATAATAATTACTAGTTATTTATATATCAAACTCACTCTCTCTCACTTTCACACTCTCTCTCACTCTCAAACTCTCTCTCTCTCTCTCTCTCTCTCTCTCTCACACACAAACACCAGCAGCCCTACTGTACTGTCTCACTCACACCTCCCATACCACATACCCTGCACAACGTGGTCTTCTGTTGCAGGTTTTTCCCAAGGTTAAGAGATACAACAATATCTCTTAACCTTGGTTTTTCCCTCCCCAGAGAAATATATGCGTCTCGTGTTCTGAATTATATAGACCCGGAGCTTCTGTTTATAACCGGGAATGTTAAGTGTGTACCCGGTGAAGCATTGTGTGTGTGTGTGTGTTGGTAGGGGGGGGGGGATGGGGGGGTGTTGAATGTGATTGTATTGCATATATTGTGTGCATGGAGGGAGGTGTGTGTGTGTGTGTGTGTGTGTGTGTGTGTGTGTGTGTGTGTGTGTGTGTGTGTGTGTGTGTGTGTGTATGTATAAAGTCTGCTTGTGTCTAGTACAGTCTGCAATTTCTAACCTTCATGTAAGAACATTAATAATGAAGAATAGAGGGAATAGATGACTTGATTTTGGCCCTGTCACTCTTTCAACTCTGGGGGAGGCACTCGATACAAGCAGTTCTGCCTTTTGTCTCCCTCACTCACATAGACAAATAAATACATAGATACATAAATACCCCCCCCCCCCTCGAGCACTCAATCCCCCTCCTCCAACCCCGCATCTCCAAAATACTACTTAACCCACAACTTAATATAACTTAAAGGGACTGAACAAGTGACAGGGGGATTGGTGTGTGAGTGAGCGAGGAGGGATTATTTCACAGGTAGGGGGGGGGGGGGGCTTTAAAGGATTAAAGCTGTTGGGGCGTGGAGCGGGATGGGATTTATAGAGGCGGGAGGAGGGTGATAATCACTCTATAGTTAACATTGGGCCTAAAACGGCGATTATGTGGGAGCGTATTGTAATCGGTGTATTTTATAATATTCGTCTAGAACTCTAAATCAAATATTTTCAGTTTATTCTGGCTCTTACTAGACGATGTTTATACAGTTTAAGAATTATCTGTGGGATGTGCCTTGTGTGGACCAATCGACTCTCTGCAGACTCCCATTTTCTTATGTTCTTATTAGCAAGAGTACAAGCTGAGCTGGTGACAAAGTAGAGAGTGGTGTTTGTTAGCAGCGTGTAGAAGGTAGTATATTATTCACAACACCCTCCTCAGCTTGGTTATCTTACTACTCACACATTATTCTTAGCCGTGGACGCTCACACTGTTAGATAATATTACACTTTATATGCGCCAGGAAGTGAATATATAAAGTTGTGGTGTATATATATAATTATATTGTGGGGAATATCTCTGGCCAATTCTATCCCTTACCACACTAAATAAATAATAAAGAAAATGAAGGAATAAACTTAAATAAATAGGTAGGTTACCTGGATGTTATAAAAATGGTATTGCCTATCTCTCAGAAACCCCTAGCTAGATATTGTATAAATGGCCATGTATATCAATCAACTTCGCTATCACTGGGGTCCTGGGGTTGTTCGAGGATCCCGACTATGGTAGGTAGGTAGGCAGGGAATAAAAAGTTCCCAAACTCCGGGCCGGACACGGGGAGCGAAGTGAGAGGTCACGAGACCCTTGTTTGCTGTTCAACGTTTTAAAGACGTTTATTCCGACCCTTAAGTTAACTATATACAAATTTGTTACCGAGGGTTTATTCCGTCTTCACGAAATCATATAAATAATGATCAGCATTTAAATTATATAATTATAACGGTAAACATCGTTTCACAACGATTTAGTGAACAACTAGAGCCGTGGTGGTCCAGTGGTGAGCACGCTCGCGTGTGAATCTGAAAGACCCGGGATCGAATCCCAGTCACGGCGGACATTTAGTGGGTGCGGTAGTACGTCCTAGCATGTTTCACATGCTTGCACCAAGTCAGGGGACATCCTGACGACGTATACAGACAAAACACACATAAAGCCACTCCAACACCTTCCTCTCTCTTCAACACCCCTTTCAACACTCTTCTCTGAGCTATTGCCGATAAAAATGGCATGTTCAGTCCTGTACAGAATCGTAAGATTCAGAGTCGTAAAGATTCCAGGACGAGCTCATCAGCGGCGGATCCCCAGATCGACCGTGGTGATTGTCAACTAAAAAAAAAAAAAAAAAAAAAAAAAAAAAAAAAAAAAAAAAAACATAATATCAAGATATTAACAACCCTAAAGCAAAAGGAGGATCGCGTATGCAGTCGCGGGAATATTTAAACTGATCCTCTTTACAGTTCTTCTAAACTTATTTCTACAAGGTTTTATAACTAAATTAACTTGATCAAGGTAATCTTATACAGTACTAAATTACTTAATAGTAATTAATCTCTACAATATATACAATCACCGGGTTCTGGTAGGAAATTGTTCACTCTAGTGAGGTTACCCTATCGGAAGGTTGTTGCCAACATTCCCCAGATACCGGTGTAGTCAATTTATTTCTCATATATATATATATATATATATATATATATATATATATATATATATATATATATATATATAAATGATATATAAGCAGTATATATAAATCTACAGTATATATAGTGTGTCTAGAATTGAAGAATGGGAACAAAAAAATCTAGTTTCCTTTAATGCACAGAAAACCAAGTACATTCAATTTTCTAACCGACAGAATCTCACTGACTCCCATATATTTTTTTAATTATGTAAATATTCCCACTTCCCCTAGTATTGACATTCTCGGTGAAACATTAACTACTAACTTGAGCTGGACACATTATGTTAGAAGCATTGCTAAGAATGCCTCTAAAAACTGGGACTCCTGTACAGAGTTCGAGAATTCTTCACTGACGAGCAGTTGGCCGTAATATAAAAGTCATGTGCGTTCTCAGATGGATTACTGTTCACCTCTGTGGGGTGGAAGTGGAGTGGTTGCATTGAGGCAGTTGGACAAAATTCAAAATAAAGCTATTAGATTAATCAATAACCCTGCAATCACACAGGACCTTCCTACATTATCCATACGAAGAAACGTTGCATCCCTTGCATTATTCTACAGATATTTTCACAGCAATTGTTCCGAGGAACTTGCTTCAATTGTGCCGCCTCTCCACATCTTTCCCGTAGAACTAGGGCAGCTGAGAGTGCCCATGAATTTACACTTTCTCCTCCACAATGCAGAACTTCTGCTTATCAAAATTCATTTATCCCTAGAACTACTACTCTTTGGAATTCTCTTCCCTCGAATTGCTTTCCACAAACTTACAATCTACAAATGTTTAAATCCAGTTGTTACAAACATTTTATGAATGGAGGATGCCTTTAGGCACATGGACATTTTTGTTTTATCTGTGTTTTTCCTTCCTCCGTTCATTGTCTCTTTAAAAAAAAAAAAAATTATATATATATATATATGAATATATATATATAATATATATTTATACATTTTATATATATATATATATATATACATATATATATTGCAAAAAAGGTTTTGGGCGTTTATTTTTTTTTATATTTTGTTTTTAGCTTGATGGAGGGGTCAAAGGAGGAAACTAATAACATAGAAAAATACATAAATGAGCAACTAAAACCGTCCCATCTCCCCTTATTAACACACATGCGAAGATGTATACACACTCACACATACACATATTCCCTCGCACACTCTCAAAGTAACAACTCCGATGACTCAAGCTAATAACACGATTTTCTTTATATTTAATTTGTCAAGAGATGTCGCTTCGATAAATATCTAGCCTTTAATCCTCACTTTTTTTTTTTTTTTTTTTTTCTGTATTCCAACTTACTTCCTCTCGGGCATAGGCTGAGAGCCTTAACATTCACCCCTTTACAATGAACAGTGAAGCCCGTGAGGTCTTGTTCCAGTCTAGGGAGTGAGACATGTGAAGCACGTAGAGTACAACGAGCACCTGCCATCTTGTCTTCACATGAGGCACGGTGCTCACTCATGGCCCGAAACGACCCTATCTCTGAAGCCATCTCGTTCACGTGCTTCACTGTCTCATCCCCTACACTCGGACTCTCACACTTACACACACACAACGCCACCTGTTGAGCAGATAACTCACCAGGCATTGCACCCCTATAGCATATTTTGAATATGGGAATATTCATACACTGCTATTTAATCAGGGAACAATGAGGGTATTTTATTGACGTTTCGGTGGGCTTGTGGTAATGCACTGATACTAGGTACAGCACAAATTCCATCCCAATAATATCTTCCCATTGATACATCGGGATTTGAACCCGGGACCTTTGGATTACCAGGCCAGTGGCAAGACCACTCCACCACACCTCCCCTCCCCAGTACCTGGTACTGTTTACATCCGAATAATTAACTACCTCGTTCCTTTTAAATTGTACAGTGGTCCAAATTAATTCTGTTCCTCTCCGTGCTATTATACATGGAAATATAATGTGCATAACTGAATTACGAGTGTAGTTTCGTATGCAGTGGTTAACTCATCTGATTACGAGTGTAGTTTCGTATGCAGTGGTTAACTCATCTGAATTACGAGTGTAGTTTCGTATGCAGTGGTTAACTCATCTGATTAGTCAACTGATAATTAAAATAAACCACTCACAATTTATACATATTATTTTACTCTCATACTTTAGATCACGACGAGGAACATAACTTAAGTGGGGAACTGTACAAAGCCACCTCAGCTGTTCTTGTACTTTTGCTATTCATATTGTCTCTTTATTATTCATTAACCCTTTCAAGATCCAATACGCATTTCTTTTTCTGTTTCCCGGCTAATATTAAACGATTTTATGCAGATTAGGAAGGGTATATATGGAAGTCAGAGGGTTAACTGATATAGTCTTTACCCTTATAATTCCCACACATCCTTCCTAAACTGTATACAATCGTCTAATGATAGCCATAATAAACTGTCAAAATGCGGCACAATCTTCAATAGATAAACAGTGGGTACCTTTGAATGCCATTGATATGACATTCCCTAAGATCACAAGGTGTCATCCCGGTAATCTGAGTTTAGGAAACCCCAAACATCAGTTATCTGCAGAAAAATACTATCTTCCTTAACCCCTTCTATACCGGCGCCGTCCTTTTAACTTTATTCTGGCTACTATTAGACGATTTTATTCAGTTTAAAAAGGGCCTCCAGCAATTAACAGGCTTCGAACTATCTCACTTAACCATTCTTACTATATACTACAGATCCTTCGTAAACTGTATAAAATCATCTAAATATAGCTAAAACAAAATTGAAAAGACGTCGCCGGTACAGAACGGGTTAATTAGGTCCAGATTCAGTGAAGGTTTCAGCCTTACGTGAACCTAAAAATAATTAAATTAATTAATTTCACTCCCAACACCATATACCTCACATTGGCAGTAATGAAAGCATGTGATCCTACCGGGATTAGATACCGCATACAGATCTTATACACTTTAACCATTACACCACCAAGACAGTTACATTTAATCCGTAACAAATATTTGGTAGTTATATTATGACGTGTAGAGTATCGGGTGTACAATCAGTAGTGTGACAGTAGCTTAACCCTTCCCCTGGGGGTGGTGACGGTATCTCTCAACGGGCGACAAATTCCACCTGTGGTAAACATAACACCTGCTGGGCCACTCTATCTACCCACCACCGCGAACGACTCAGTTTTTTTTATACAACCAAGTTAGGGCAGCTTGTAAAATTGTGAACAAAAATAGCTGGTACACAGCTATATATTATGTATAAATAGGGAGCTCAAAGATATAATTTAACCTCTTCGGGATACAAAGACTTGATTCTTCTTTTTATTCTGAGTACTAATTATTGATTTAATCAAACTTTTTTATTCCGAGTGCTAATTATTGATACAATCAATCAATCAATGGGGGCATCCGCCGTTACAGCGCATAGCCTAGCCGCACTTATCCTCTGATTCCACTCCAGGGGATTCCCTCGTGCGAGACACTAGCCATCCGCCTGGCCCATATCAAGTTTCCAATCGCAAGATTGGTCGACTTGCCTCAGCCAATAGTTCCGTGGTCTTCCCCTAGGCCTCCTCCACTCAGGGTTGTCAACTATGAACAAGGCGTTACAGTACACCTATGGCAAGATATAATATCCTCTTACTCTGACAATATTATAAAGGGTAAGTCAGCTTTGAAAGGGACCATTCACACTCTCCTACAGCTTTGGTTAATCTAGGAAGGACAGTTAGGAGTAAAGACGTCATAATATACTTGTGGTAAGACTTAATACCCTCTAACCCTCTTAAATCACACTATTCTACAGCTTTCGATAATCCGTTCAGTACCAGCGCGGAATTTCGGTGTGAATATCCTAGGTTCGAGTCCTTGGAGTGCCGCATGTATTCGTTGATTTCATTAATTGAGTTTAGATGTAAAGTTGGATGGTGAAGAAATATGAACTTAATGTTGGCTACTATTAGACGATTTTAAGCAGCTTAAAAAAGGCCTCCAGCAATTAACAGGCTTCGAACTAACTCACTCAACCCATGTTACTACCATATATCCTTCTTAAACTGCATTATATCGTACAATGACAGCCATAATAAACAATGCGTCACAATCTTCAAATGGTTAACCCTAATTGGAGTGTATCAATGGTGATCACAGCTTCAAGACGGTAACTATATATACTTTTGTCATACTGTAATGTAATTGACGATGGTGATAAGGAAGATGGGCCGTTTTTGTTTTTGTCTATTAATTCATGTAGCCTATTCCTTAATTTCTTACTTTCCTCGCTAGACCTCCATCAAGCTTAGAAAAACACCCCCTAGACCTCCCTCAAGATAAATTTGTACATTTTTTGGTAAAGAAATATCCCGACCGAAGGCCAGTTCCTCTTAAAATTTCAGGCTCGCTATCGCTCGCCAGGATAAAATCGACACATAAATGTCATGAAAGGTCTTAAAGTTGACAACGAAATTGGGCGAAAGGTGTTAAAAACGACAAACTAATGGGACGAACGTCATAAAATCTGCAAACCAATGGGGCTAAACATGAGGAAGAAAGAGGACCAGAAAAACGACCCATCTCCCCTTAATGATCTTTTACTAGACATTATAAGGCAGTTGTGAAGGCAACACGTGATACAGGATAATAATATTTTACTAGACATTATAAGGCAGTTGTGAAGGCAACACGTGATACCGGATAATGATCTTTTACTAGACATTATAAGGCAGTTGTGAAGGCAACACGTGATACCGGATAATGATCTTTTACTAGACATTATAAGGCAGTTGTGAAGGCAACACGTGATACCGGATAATGATCTTTTACTAGACATTATAAGGCAGTTGTGAAGGCAACACGTGATACCGGATAAATCCGTCATTTAATTTGTTGCCAAAGTTTCTTAAAATCATTCCAAGGATGCTTCACTATTTATAAACGGTACCTTTTTTTATTTATCTACTCTTTTGTATTGCTATGTGAATGAAGGCGACAAAAGAAAAAGCTACCTGTAACAAGTGTCTCTCCCAAAGTTGAATGAGAGCCAAAATCAAGGTACGTTAGAGTCAAAATGTCTGGACAAACGGAACTTGAACCAGTTTAAGTCATAGGATGAGGGAAATGAAGATTGAGAGAGAGAGTTCCAAAGCGTGCCTTGTTGAGAAGAAAAATTGGAAAATGTTTCAATCTTGGGTTTGAGAGTTGGACATAATAGGGGTGGGAGTGTGTTGAAAGGCGGGTGTCCACACTCGACGTAAGGGAGGGGGTACACACCGAGAGAGCTCTGAAGCGTTTTGCTAACTTTGTGCTGTATTAATGTCTGTCAGATATTGAATAGGGTGTGTAAAAAAGGAACATGTTTCTATATCTCACTCGAAACGATGAATTAATGCTTAGATAGTGCTGATGCTAATAATTGATCGAAATATACTTGGTGCCGCGACATGACTTATTTGACCAACTGTAGCCTACCTACATAGTTGACGAAGGCCCGGACCATTCCCAAGTTGACCATTGGGGTGCCTTAGGGTCGGTTCTGTATATCAAGTACTGGACAAGGGCACTATATCAGGATTAACAGTTTATATATACCTGTCCACCGTCAAGCAGGTGTTGTTTACATCACTACAACCCTCACCTCGTTGTCTGTCTGTCTGTCTCTGTCTCTCTCTCTCTCGCTCTCTCTCTCTCTGATGAGGTTGCTGTTATCTATATAATATTTTCGATTGTCTGTGTGTGTGTCTGTCTTTAATAGGCGGCCGCAGTTTTGGACCTGGGGAGCTGAAACTTTGCATTTGGGTGTCAATTGACCTGGGTCAGGTCATAGAGGGGACGAGGCCACGATCGGAGGTCGTTTCGAGGCCGAAATTGAAAACACAAATGAAAAAAGTTGAAAAAAATGGCCGTTTGGGGCAGAAGGAGGCCTCCGATCGAAAAGGTGTATGGAACGAAAGTTGTTCGCAGCCCCCCAAAATGGGAGAACGGATGAGGTCAGATCCAAAATCGGAGGTCATTTAGCGCCCGAGATCGAGGTCGCCGTTTAATGAGGCACAGGGAGGTCCAGGCCGGTGATTATGGTAGTAGTAGTATTGTGATGGTGATTATGGTAGTAGTAGTAGTGGTAGTACCCGGGCAACGCCGGGTACCCCTGCTAGTACTGTATATATATAAAGTACAGGAGGTGTTTCCACTCTCCGAAGGATCTTTTTTCTTATTTTGCTTCCTTAGTTCCTTCAAAATAGTGGCTCTGTCCCTCTTTTGGCTTTGGGGGAGACACTCGTTACAGGAGAGAGCTTATACCAAACCCAGCCTTCCTCCATAGTCTCCCCTTACAGTCAGATCAAAATCACTATAATCCTGGCCATTTAAAGGTAAGGGAAACAGCTGACCCTATTCACAATGACACTCACACACACACACGCACGCAAACACTTATGACAACACCTTACCGACATAAACAAACGCACACTTAAACGCAACAACATAACACAAACTTAACATGGGAGTCTGCAGAGAGCCACCATACAAGGCAGATCCCTCTCACACCCAACCCATTTCGTCCATATGTCGGCCCAATTTATATCTTTAAGCTCTCTATAGTTCTTACATAAGAAAACGGGAGTCTGCAGAGAGAGAGAGAGAGAGAGAGAGAGAGAGAGAGAGAGAGAGAGAGAGAGAGAGAGAGAGAGAGAGAGAGAGAGAGAGAGAGAGAGGAAAGAGAGAGAGAGAGAGAGAGGAAAGAGAGAGAGAGAGAGAGAGAGAGAGAGAGAGAGAGAGAGAGAGAGAGAGAGAGAACAAACAGGGAGGAGAGAGGGTGATACAATTAACCAGAACAAATTGGGCTAGGGTCAGGTCAACTCTTTTCTCAGGAGGTAAAATAACATGTCCAAGTGGCCACAGGTGAGAGAGGCCACGCACCTCAACACCTATTTACCATATAAGGGAAGATAAGTCGCTTTTCTGGGCCCTCTTCTTCATGTTTATCCCCATTAAATTTCAGATTTTAAGAAGTTCGACCCATTAGTTTGGCGATTTTAAGACCTTTCACCCAATTTCTTTGTCAATTTTAAGACCTTTCGTGCCACTTAGGTGTCGATTTTGTCCCGGCGAGCAAAAGCAAGCCTGTAAATTAAGAGTTACTGGCCTTCGACCGGGACATTTTTCTGGACCCCTTCTCCCTTGTGTTTAACCCCATTGGTTTTTAGATTTTAAGACATTCGCCCCATTTGCTAATATTAGGAACTTTCGTGCCATTTTGGTGTCAATATTTTCCTGGCAAGCTATAGCTAGACACTGTAGACAGGGAAATTTGTCTACCGAAAAATGTACAAATATATCTTGAAGGGGAGTCTAGGGTGCTTGTTTTACAGGTTGATGGAGGTCTAGGGAGGAAACTAAAATATAACAAAAATATAAATCAGGAGGTCCAGCCACCTACACCATCACGAGGGTTAAAAGAAGGAATTTGATACTTCTACCAATATTCCTCAAATAAACATAAATCAATAGGCAAATAAATAAACTCATCCCTCCTTAACCCATGCAGTACCAGGGACGTCCTTTTCATCATAGTCTGGCAACTATTAGGCGATTTTATTCAGCTTATGAAGGACCTCTAACAATAATAAGGCTTTAAACTATCTCAGCCAACCCTTTTAACTACCACAGATCCTTCCTAAGCTGCATAATATCGTCAAAATATAGCTAGAGTAAAATATAGCACACGTCGCTGGTACTCAAATAAAAGGGTTACAATCACTACAGCCCAGTACTCACCAAACTCTTGAACATCCACCTGTGACAGTAAATGACACTCACCTGTAAATACAAACATAGTTTAGTACATAACAAGGCCAATACAAACAATAACAACATAACATACCGGTACTAAATAAATATAATAACTAAATATTATAATACATATAATACATTATATATTTTCACCAACCAACTTCACCTCTAAACTCAATTAATGAAATCAACAAATACATGTGGCACTCCAAGGACTCGAACCTAGGATAATCACACCGAAATTCCGCGCACTTATGCATTACGCTATCAAGACAGTTTATAATTATATAATATATAAAATAATAAATATAATATTGGCAATATAAACACTAATTAAAGAATATGTTTTTAATCCCTTTAGTACCAGTGTCGTCCTTTTAGTTTTCTTCTGGCTATTATTAGACAACTTTATTCAGCTTTAAAAGGGGCTCTAATAAATAAAGGCTTAAACTATCTCACTTTACCCTTTTTACTACCACACATCCTTTATAAACTGCACAAAAGCATTAAAGTATAGTTATAATAAAATTAATAAGACATCACCGGTACAGAAGTTATGTTAAGGTGAGATAGGTCGATTTTCTGGGCCCACTTCTCTGTTTAGCTCCATTAAGTATAAGATGCTAAGACATTCGCCCCATTAGTTTGGCAATTTTACGACCTTTTACCAAATGTCTTTGTTATATTAACACCTTTCGTGAAATATTGGTGTTAATTTTCTTCTGGCGCGCGATAGCGAGCCTGCAAATTTAGAAGGAACCGGCCTTCGGCCGGAACATTTGTCTACCGAAAAATGTACAAATATATCTTGAAAGACGGTCTAGGAGGTGTATTTTTAAGCTTAATGGAGGTCTAGCGAGGAAACTCAAAACATCAAATAATAATTAAATATATAGACCAAAAACTAAGCACTACCCCCTTAAACTTAAGAGGGATCTGCGTTATCAATAGACTGGACAATGCGCTATAAAGTAAAGTAAATTAGGCATAATTTAATAAGTAAATGATATATGTTTTATACAAGAGTATCTCTTAATTTTCCCTATACCTCCATTGTATACTGCCAGAAGCGGATAGACTATCTTCTGACATCATCATATGTATTACTTTCTTAACCAGATTCTCAACTCTTTGTCAACATATTTATTAAATACATCCACCATAATCAGATGTTAAATCATACTAATAAACCCATCTAAATACTATCCGTTAATTTTTGTTTAGGTACGGTAATATAATGATTGTAATATATCATAATCTAGTAACGTAAGCGGTAATGGAGCGAACTTGAATTATTGAGCAGGATTATATTACAATGTTCATCTTCAGGAGTTTACTCAGGCAGGTATTTTATCCAACACGAAGCAAGCAAGAAAGAGAGCAAATAAGAAAGCAAGAAAGAAAGTAAGACAAACAGAAAGAAAGAGAGAAAAATAAGAAGGAGGGAAAATGCTTACAGTGTAGGTACCATAACACTAATACTCCTTCAGGTAGTAGTGGGAGGGAAGAGAAGTATACATGTGTATGAACAATAACACTAATACCTCCTCAGGTAGTAATGGGGAGGGAAGAGAAGGTATACAAGGTTAGGTGAACATAACAATATACCTCCTTCTGGTATAGTAGATAAGAGAAGGGTATACAAGGTGTAGTGAACTAGCACTAATACTCTGGTAGTGATGGGGAGGGAAGAAAATGCTATACAAGGTGTAGGTGAACAATAACACTAATACCTCCTTCTGGTAGTAATGGGGAGGGAAATATACGTGTAGGTGAACAATAACTAATACCTCCTTCTGTAGTAATTGGGAAAAGAAAGGGTATACAAGGTGTAGGTGAACAATAACACTAATACCTCCTTCTGATTAATGGGGAGGGAAGAAGGTATACAAGGTGTAGGTGAACAATACACTATACCTCCTTCTGGTAGTTAGGGAAGAGAAGATATACAAGGTGTAGTGAACAATAACACTAATACCTCCTTCTGGTATAAGGAGAGAAGGAACAGGTGTAGGTGAACAATAACACTAATACCTCCTTAATAAAGAAGTATACAAGGTGTAGGTGAACAATAACACTAATACCTCCTTCTGGTAGTAATGGGGAAGGAAGAGAAGGGTATACAAGGTGTAGCACTGTAGGTGAACAATAACACTAATACCTCCTACTGGTAGTAATGGGGAGGGAAGAGAAGGGTATACAAGGTGTAGGTGAACAATACAATACCTCCTTCTGTGTAAAAGAGAATATACAAGGCTGTAGTGACCTAACACTAACCTCCTTCTGTAGTAATGGGGAGGGAAGAGAAGGTATACAAGGTGTAGGTGAACAATAACACAATACCTCCTTCTGGTAGTAAGGGGAAGAGAAGGTATACAGGTGTAGGTGAACAATAACACTAATACCTCCTGGTAGTAATGGGGAGGGAAGAGAAAGGTATACAAGGTGTAGGTGAACAATAACACTAATACCTCCTTCTGGTAGTAATGGGGAGGGAAGAGAAGGGTATACAAGGTGTAGGTGAACAATAACACTAATACCTCCTACTGGTAGTAATGGGGAGGGAAGAGAAAGGTATACAAGGTGTAGGTGAACAATAACACTAATACCTCCTTCTGGTAGTAATGGGGAGCCTGGAAGAGAAGGGTATACAAGGTGTAGGTGAACAATAACACTAATACCTCCTTCTGGTAGTAATGGAGAGGGAAGAGAAGGGTATACAAGGTGTAGGTGAACAATAACACTAATACCTCCTTCTGGTAGTAATGGGGAGCCTGGAAGAGAAGGGTATACAAGGTGTAGGTGAACAATAACACTAATACCTCCTTCTGGTAGTAATGGAGAGGGAAGAGAAGGGTATACAAGGTGTAGGTGAACAATAACACTAATACCTCCTTCTGGTAGTAATGGGGAGGGAAGAGAATGGTATACAAGGTGTAGGTGAACAATAACACTAATACCTCATTCTGGTAGTAATGGGGAGGGAAGAGAAGGGTATACAAGGTGTAGGACTGTACGTGAACAATGACACTAATACCTCCTACGGGTAGTGATGGGGAGGGAAGAGAAGGATATACAAGGTGTAGGACTGCAGGTGAACAATAACACTAATACCTTCTACTGGTTGGAATGGGGAGGGAAGAGAAGGGTATACAAGGTGTAGGTGAACAATAATACTAATACCTCCTTCTGGTAGTAATGGGGAGGGAAGAGAAGGGTATACAAGGTGTAGGTGAACAATAACACTAATACCTCCTTCTGGTAGTAATGGGGAGGGAAGAGAAGGGTATACAAGGTGTAGGTGAACAATAACACTAATACCTCCTTCTGGTAGTAATGGGGAGGGAAGAGAAGGGTATACAAGGTGTAGGTGAACAATAACACTAATACCTCCTTCTGGTAGTAATGGGGAGGGAAGAGAAGGGTATACAAGGTGTAGGTGAACAATAACACTAATACCTCCTTCAGGTAGTAACACACACACACACAATCCCTCCTTCAGGTAGTAATATAACGATACAAGGATTCCAGAAGTGAGGGCTTTATAGGATAAGAGATACACAAACAGATAGCTCTCTCTCTCTCACTACTAATCCCTCCTTCAAGTAGCTATATCACGAGTGATGGATTCCAGAAGTGAGGGCCTTGAAGAGAGATACACAAACAGATTGTTTTCCTCCTACACATATTAAGATACTATCACACACAAACACATATATTTACCCAGAGACAGGTACCGGGTATATATTCTCTTTTACACACACACGACCCTTCTCCCCTTAATATCTTTGAAGATGAATTATATACTGTTTATATATATATTATATATATATATATATATATATATATATATTATATATATATATATAGTTTTATGTTGTAGGATCAATTTGTCGCAATATTTACTTGCTCTTATTTAACAATTCTTCTATTTCATCTACGTTAAGGGGTGGAGATGGATTTGTTTCTCCTTCATGTTTAGTCACATTAGTTTTTTTATTTTAGAACGTTAGGCCCATTGGATAGGTGATTTTAAGACCTTTCACCCCATTTCGTTGTCAATATTACGACCTTTCGTGCCATTCAGTTGTCTATTTTTTCCTGGCGAGCGATAGTACGCCTGTAATTTAGGAGGAACCGGCCTTTGGCCGATTTGGTACATGTACAAATATATCTAGAAGGGGGATCTTAGGGATCTGTTTTTATAGGGAGTAAACTTAATAAATAATAAATAAATATATAGACCAATAAACAAAAAACCTATCCCTTTGATTCAACACCAAGACATAATCTCCAACACTTCCCTCATCTCTTAGACTCTTACAACCAGTCGTGTGTTCTGTCTCTCGTCCTCTTCCCACATCATCTCTCACCTATTTGTCTCATATTAAGAGGGGGATGAGTTTATTTATTTCCTCATTTATGTATCTATTTATAATTTCTTTAGTTTGCTCCCTAGACTTCCATAAAGTTGAACAACAAAAATAGAACACCAAGACCTTCCTTCAAGATTAATTTTACATTTCTTTATAGAAAACTTTCCCGGTCGAAGGCCGGTTTCTCTTATATTACAGGTTTTGTTACCTAGGAGATACATCTCTGCCGGTGGTGGGGCCGAGGCTGCCACTGTCGCTAGAATTAGATGTGGCTGGGGGAAGTTCATAGAACTGCTGCCAATTCTGACCATGAAAAGAGTGCCTCTCCCCCTGAAATAGGGGAAGGTGTATGCATCATGTGTTAGAAGTGGAATTACGTATGCCTCATAAACATGGGCCGTTAAAGTAGAGGATGTCAACAGATTGGACTGTAATGAGATGAGAATGGTGAGATTGATGTGTGGGGCCAATCTACAGGATAGAATAACTAATGATAGCTGAGGAGACGTTTAGGTATAAAGAGTATTAGCGAGGAGATGCGTACAAGTAGACTGGGATGGTATGGGCATGTGGACAGAATGGATGAACAAAAGTGGGTGAAAAGATGCAGGTCTGTGATTGTGGAGGGAGCTGCACCAAGGGATGGGCCGAGGAAGATCTGGGATCGGACTATACGTGCCGATATCGAATTAAAAAACTTGACAAGTAAAGCAGCCCTTAACAGGGTTGCCTGGAACACCGCCATTAGGACAAGAGACTGAAACTGCATGCATGTGTGGAGCACTCAGTCTTAAAATTGTATGTATGTATGCATGTATGAGGAAGAAGAGGGACCAGAAATACGACCCATCTCCCCTTACAGCCAGTCGTATGTTTAGTTCTGTCTCTCTTCCTCCACACACATCCATTCTGGCTGACCATCTCTCATATATTTTTCTCATATCAATTCTCCCTCTCGCAGTCACTCACGCATTTTTCTCTCAGTCACTCTCTCTCTCTCTCTCCTGTCATTTCCTCGCACTTATCACGCGCACTCTGTCTCTCACCCTCACAATTATGGACTCGATAAATATACACTATGAACTTTGTCTTTCATTTTCTCGTTCTTTATCCTTATGCGTTTGCTGTCAGGATTTGAATGGATTAACATTAAAAGTTCAGATTTCTTGCTATACTCACCCTATAGTGTTTCATTGTAACCTGTTATCTCTCTCTCTCTCTCTCTCTCTCTCTCTCTCTCTCTCTCTCTCTCTCTCTCTCTCTCTCTGTACATATATATATATATATATATATATTCTGACATACGGAGCCCTGTATGTTTATTTTAGAAGTTATTTTAGAGTTAGAATTAGAGTTAAAGGAGTGCCAAACTACCCAGGCGGCGAAGCAGACGAGCGAGCGAAGTAGCGAGTAGGAAACCAGCTCGTCCGCATACCAGCAAACAAGCCTTCACACCTGCGTGCGTCATAGGGGACCCTGCAAACTACTTCGATGACCCGATGCTATGAAGTATGATCGACACCAGGAGACCCCATTGGACCACGCACCTGCTACGCAACTCGAGGAGCTGTGATAGGGGCGCGCACCATCACTCCCATCCTGATTCGTTCCTACACCATCATTATTTAGTATATAAGACCCGAGTAGTGGGCATTCAAATCAGTCTCATTTGGAGTTGGGAAGGTGAACTTGCAGCTGGAGGAAGACGGGGTGAAGTATTATAATGGGTTTGTGACTGTCAGTCAGATTATATAAGTGTGTTCGGTGTAAACACTTACGTTATGTTGGTTAGTGAGATATGTGATTGGGAATTAATGTTGACGCTACTATTATGTACTTAACTATTTGATTGGGAATTAACGTAAACGCTACTATTATGTACTTAACTATTTGATTGGGAATTAACGTTAACGCTACTATTATGTACTTAACTATTTTAGTTGACTGAATTGTGGACTAAAGCAACTCTTTAAGTAGTTGGGTTATGATGAAAGTAATACTATTGTTTTATATTAATACTTACGAGTTCTTTCATTTTCTTTTAATTAAGCTTACATTGCTTAACGGTGATTAGTACGGTGATGCTATTGTCTCTTATTAGTAATATTGCCTTAGACTAACATTGCAGTTTTAATGTTACTTCTAGTGATTTCCTAAGCTGAAGAAAATTCTTTTAGCTTCAAAATATTATTTTGCTTTTCATATTATTTGAATGAGATCTGAATCGAATCTATGAAGCGATCCTGTAACTTAATTTATTCATAATCAAACCTCAATGTTACGTGGTTAAGAAATACATTTAACTAATTATTAAATATATATATATCTAACTTTTTATGTGACTTTGATATTTAATCCTGATGATAATAATAATAATAATACTATTAACGTAAGACAAGAACCAAGAATAATTACATTAAATATAAATTAAAGGACATATAAGAAAACTAGCTATTCATTTCAAAAAGGGTAAGAGACAGAAATATTCTTACCTTAATATTTATCTTTCAAGACTTTTTATAGAATTAATAGTCCTTCTTTAGATATAACTTATTCGGTTCATAACCATAGCCTACTAAGCTTTGGTTAAATAATAATTCTTTATAAATACTACATGACTTTAATTAGTTTCAGTATTTTTTCATAATTAAAGAGTATCAGTCAATAAAGGATACCAAGTCCTAAGATCCAAAAGGAAAGGAAGCAACAACAGGAAATAATTGTATTAGATTTTACTTTTGTTTTGCCTTCAGCTGACTGATACCTTAATATATATCTCTGTGCTATCTAGATTCATCAAGTTAACCACTTGAGGATCAAGATACGTAACAGAAGAGTGGCGACCTCGCCAGGATTCGTTTCATACAGTTTCACTCAGTTTCATTACCGTTTCACTACTTAAAAATATTAATCATGCCTCATCTAATTAATGACTAAGATGCTAGAGTTTTCATAGAATCAGAACCCACAGCCCCTGATATTGACTGTCTGTCAAAATCCCAACTGAAAGTGCTTGCCTCACATCTCCAATTAACTGTCTCAAACATGTCTAAAGTAGAGGTGGCTCAGACCATAAAAACCCACCTGTTCCGTGTAGAAGGCGAGGAGGGTGACGGAGCGGTTGGTGGGATCCTGAGTAATCCTAGCCAACTTGATGAACAATTGCCACCTGGTTTGACCGGTGGTCAAGTACAGGAACTAGCCAGAATAAAAGCAAATACCGAAGAAGCCAGAATAAAAGCAAATACCGACTTAGAACTAGCCAGAATAAATGCCGAACAAGCCAGAGCAAATACCGAAGAAGCCAGCATAAAAGCCAGAGCAACTACCGAACAAGCCGGACTAAATATAGAACTAGCCAGAATAAATGCCGAAGAAGCCAGAATAAAGACCGAACATTATGAATATCAATATCGTATGGCTCCACTAAATGTCAATACAAATGCTCCCTTAATTGCTCCCCCTCTGGGATTGACTAGGACTAGTGTCATTCCACCTTTCACTGAGGATAATGTGCAGGATTTCTTTGTTTTGTTTGAGGAAGTTGCTGGAGGTATGAAGTGGACAAGAGATCAATGGCCTTTTATGTTACAAACCATTTTGACAGGGCAGGCTCGAGCCACGTATTTGTCAGAAGTAGCAGAAGTTAGGCAGGATTATGACAATCTCAAAGAAGCTATCCTAAAAACCTATCAATTGCAGCCTGAGGCTTACAGGCAATCTTTCCGTAAAAACCAGAAGAAAGTAGAAGAAACCCATAAGGTATTTGCCAGGACCATGACTAAAACTTTCAATCATTGGGTCAAGAGTAAGAAAGTCACAAGCTACAACGATCTGAAGGTGTTGGTCCAGTTAGAAAATTTCCTATGGAAAATTGAATCTTCTGTATCCTATCATTTAAAGGGGAAAAAGGTAGATTGTCTTGCCGACGCCGCTGACATGGCTGACACATACGTGCTCAACAACAAATTTCGTGGAAAGAAGCCCTACGATAATTCTAGTTCTAATTTTAAGTATTCCAATCACAAATCTGACAGACCCATTCACAAGCCTGTAACGTCTTCCCCAGCTAGCCAAAATAGAATTGTTCCCCCAACTAAAAATGCGACTCGGGGCAATGGTAACAGAGGTGGGCCCCAAAGTAATAGTAATGCTCAAAGAGGGAATGTTCCCGTATCCCCTAAAGTATGTACTTTTTGTGGCATGAGAGGCCACCTAGCTTATCAGTGCTGGGCCAAGGAGAGAACCGAGAGATCAGGGCAGACAGTTGCCGCCGTATCTCAAACTCCATATGTTCCTTTAATGCAGGACTCCCGACAGAAGGAGTACCTAGCACCAAAAGTTCCTTTAATGCAGGACTCTCGACAGAAGGAGTACCTAGCACCAAAAGTTCCTTTAATGCAAGACTCTCGACAGAAGGAGTACCTAGCAGCTAACGTAAGTCATCTAGACAGGGGTGTAGTAGCATATGTGGTGCAACCCACTAGGGTTAAGCCAATAATAATTTCACCATCAGTGCAGGACAGTTACCGTCCCTTTATTTCATCTGGCAACGTGAGATTAAATGGTTGTATGCATGAGGTAAATATTCTGAGAGACACAGGTTCTACTAGCACCCTCATGATGAATCCTTACACTGAGTGCCCACCTGGCGAACCAGTTGTAATGAGAGGTGCTGGAGGCCAATTTTATGCACACTTGGTAAAAGGCGAATTTGAATGTGAGTTACTACAGGGTGAGGCCACCATAGCTTTGTGTAGGTCCCAAGACACCCCTGTGCCTGGGGTAACACTCCTCTTGGGGAATGATGTAGCAGGTGAGAAGGTCCGACCAGACCCCATTTTGTCACTTTCCCCTGTTAACGAGCCACTAACCGGTGAGCTCGAAAAGGAGATGCCAACAGTTTTCCCTGTGTGTGCTGTCACACGTTCAATGTCTCAAGTAGCAGTTCCCTCAGACAGAAATGTACCGAATGTAAGAGTTGATGAAAGGGATGATGAGAGTGTGAATGACGCTCCAACTGTGCCTGATGATGTGACTGAGGTGGATTTATCTGACACCTTTATGGCTCATCTCGACCCTAACGATGACCATGAAACCCCTCCAAATTGTCCTAGTGGCCTGGTAAAGCTACAGAGAGATGATAGTGAATGCAAGGAGTTAGCTGCCAGGGCCGTGAGTGAAGAGGAATGTGAGAAGGAGGGTGGTGAATATTTCTACCTCAAAGGAGGAGTATTGTGGCGTAGATGGAGACAACCACACAGACCAATCGATGACGGGGCCTGGGACATCCATCAAGTAGTAGTCCCCAAACCTTGTCGTAGAGATATCTTGGAAATGGCACATTGTATACCATTGGCAGGACACCTAGGTGTAAGAAAAACTCTAGACTGAATCAGAGCCCACTTTCACTGGCCAGGAATGCGTGCAGATGTAGTGGAGTTTTGTAAGAGTGTGTCACACTTGCCAGATGACAGGAAAACCCAATCAGAAGGTGCCTGTACATCCTCTGGTGCCCTTGCCCGTTTTCGAGAATCCTTTTACTCGGGTGGTAGTGGACATTGTAGGCCCATTGCCTAAGACTTCCCAAGGTAACATTTATTTATTAACTATCATGGACATGGCAACTCGCTACCCAGAGGCTATACCCTTAAGGACTACCTCTGCTCCAACTGTCAAGGAACTGCTCAAATTCTTCACCAGAATGGGTTTCCCCCATGAGGTGCAAAGTGATCAAGGAACTAATTTTACCTCTAACATTTTTCAGCAGTCCCTGAAGGAGTTGGGTATCGAGCATGTTAAGTCTAGCACCTACCACCCAGAGAGTCGAGGGGTTCTCGAACGATATCATCAGACATTAAAGGGAATGTTACGTAAGTATTGTACAGAGACCGGAGTTGAGTGGGATAAGGGGGTACCTTTTCTTTTATTTGCTACTCGTGAGGTTCCAACTGAATCCCTGGGTTTTTCCCATAATTAGCTAGTTTTCGGTCACCAGGTAAGAGGTCCTTTGCAACTATTGCAGGATAGCCTAGTTGGCCAGCAGGGGAACCAAAACCTCCTCAAGTATGTTTCAGATTTCAAAACCCGGCTGAGATCCTCATGTGAGTTTGCCGCTCAAAACTTGATAGTGGCTAAAAGCTCCATGAAGACCTGGTATGACAGAAAAGCCTGTGAGAGGGAGTTTCAGCCCGGTTATGAGGTTTTGGTCCTGCTCCCCCTTTTTGGCCAACCTTTATCTGCCAAGTTCAGGGGCCCATATAAGATCATTCGGAGGGTGAGCATTACCGATTATCTAGTAACTACCTCAGACAGGAGAAAGCCCATGCAAGTATTCCATATAAATATGTTGAAACCCTACCATAGGTCCCCTGATTCCTCTCCTCCAGATTCTCCCACTGAGGCAGTGAATGTCAGGACCTGTGGACAGCCTGGTGCGGACAAAGTCTTCAGTTCTCTTACGGACCCGCACAAGACTGTTCCAGAGCCTGAAGGTATCCATGCAGACTTTGACTTGTCATGTAGCCTATCCAACTTTCAGTAAAATTCAGTAGCTTGGGGGGAATTACCATCTAAACTATGTCATCTTCCCTCTGATCAAGCGAACCAACTAATCTCTGTTTTATCTCAGTCTCCCAGTGTGTTCCGTGATACTCCAGGGCTCACTTCTTTGGCCGTGCACGATATCGACGTAGGGGATGCAACTCCCATTAAACTATCCCCCTACCGTGTCTCGCCACAACGCAGGAGTATACTGCAGGTCGAGCTTGACTTTATGTTTTCAGACCAGCTGATCACAAGGGCCTTAAGCCAGTGGAGTAGTCTGGTCATACTTGTACCAAAGCCAGACGGGAGCCATAGGTTATGTATGAACTATAGGCAAGTTAATGTTGTCACAAAGAACGATACCTACCCACTGCCACGGATCAAAGATTACATTTACCGGGTTGGCCTTATCCAGCAGTAAGATTAATTTAATGAGACGATTTTGGCAATTAGCTCTCCCTTGTAGCGAGGTAAATATCATGTTTTAGTAGTGCGCTTTTAAGCCTTCAGCTGTGAGATACCTTGCAGTTCGAATAACGCTCCTGCTACGTTCCGGCTATGTTCTGATGTGGTACCTGGAGACGTTGCCTACTTTGGGTGATATCCTTATTATATCCTCATTATAATCTTGCTGTTGCCAATCTGGTGGTGAATCTATTTATGTATTATGTTTAATATTATGTACTATACTCCTTAAACTCTTTTCTAGGGGGGAGGTCTGACGTACGGAGCCCTGTATGTTTATTTTAGAGTTAGAATTACAGTTAAAGGAGTGCCAAACTACCCAGGCGGCGAAGCAGACCAGCGAGCAAACTAGCGAGTGGGAAACCAGCTCGTCCGCATACCAGCAAACAAGCCTTCACACCTGCGTGCGTCATAGGGGACCCTGCAAACTACTTCGATGACCCGACGCTATGACGTATGATCGACGCCAGGAGACCCCATTGGACCACGCACCTGCTACGCAACTCGAGGAGCTGTGATAGGGGCGCGCACCATCACTCCCCTCCTGATTCGTTCCTACACCATCATTGTTTAGTATATAAGACCTGAGTAGTGGGCATTCAAATCAGTCTCATTTGGAGTTGGGAAGGTGAACTTGCAGCTGGAGGAAGACGGGGTGAAGTATTATAATGGGTTTGTGACTGTCAGTCAGATTATATAAGTACGTGTTAAGTGTGTTCGGTGTAAACACTTACGTTATGTTGGTTAGTGAGATATGTGATTGGGAATTGACGTTGGCGCTACTATTATGTACTTAACTATTTGATTGGGAATTAACGTTAACGCTACTATTATGTACTTAACTATTTGATTGGGAATTAACGTTAACGCTACTATTATGTACTTAACTATTTGATTGGGAATTAACGTTAACGCTACTATTATGTACTTAACTATTTTTGTTGACTGAATTGTGGACTAAAGCAACTCTTTAAGTAGTTGGGTTATGATGAAAGTAATACTATTGTTTTATATTAATACTTAAGAGTTCTTTCATTTTCTTTTAATTAAGCTTACATTGCTTAACGGTGCTTAGTACGGTGATGCTATTGTCTCTTATTAGTAATATCGCCTTAGACTAACATGGCTGTTTTAATGTTACTTCTAGTGATTTCCTAAGCTGAAGAAAATTCTTTTAGCTTCAAAATATTATTTTGCTTTTCATATTATTTGAGTGAGACCTGAATCGAATCTATGAAGAGATCCTGTAACTTAATTTACTCATAATCAAACCTCAATGTTACGTGGTTAAGAAATACATTTAACTAATTATTAAATATATATATCTATCTTTTTATGTGACTTTGATATTTAATCCTGATGATAATAATAATAATAATACTATTAACGTAAGACAAGAACCAAGAATAATTATATTAAATATAAATAAAAGGACATATAAGAAAACTAGCTATTCATTTCAAAAAGGGTAAGAGACAGAAATATTCTTACCTTAATATTTATCTTTCAAGACTTTTTATAGAATTAATAGTCCTTCTTTAGATATAACTTATTCGGTTCATAACCATAGCCTACTAAGCTTTGGTTAAATAATAATTCTTTATAAATACTACATGACTAATTAGTTTCAGTATTTTTTCATAATTAAAGAGTATCAGTCAATAAAGGATACCAAGTTCTAAGATCCAAAAGGAAAGGAAGCAACAACAGGAAATAATTTTATTAGATTTTACTTTTGTTTTGCCTTCAGCTGACTAATACCTTAATATATATCTCTGTGCTATCTAGATTCATCAAGTTAACCACTTGAGGATCAAGATACGTAACAATATATATATATATATATATCGGTATATATATATAGATATATATATAGCTTAGATACTTCGAAAATAATTGTTAGGCATATAAACCGTTTGTACAATTGTAGAGGGTAAGTTACCTGTATGACAGCTAGACAGTACATATCGTTCTGGTTGCCTATTATATATATATATATATATATATATATATATATATATAATCACATTAAATATTTAGATCCTCCCATCACAGAGGTAGAGGTCTTTTCATATACTGTAGCTCGCACTTCATTTCTAGTAAGAATTTTGTTTTTATAGGATCCATCCTTCAACACAACAGTTAATGGCTTGTTTTCATTACATTGTCAGATGTTTTTTTCTTATGCATTTAAACTTTCAACTGGCGAGGGAATCAAGTCAGTACGGCCACGCTCCTATATGGCCATAACCCAAACGACTACAATCATAAACAATCTAGAGGAAGTTAGGTTTGGTTTACTTAAGTTAGGTTAGGTTAGGTTAAATTAAATTATGTTAGGTTAAATTTAGTTAGGTTAGGTATAGGTTCAGATAGGTTAGGTTTAGTTGGGGGTTAGGTTACATTATGTTAAGTACGAATATAAACACCATATGAGGAGGATCACTTTATTGACAACGTTTCACATATAGCTTCATCTTGATTGGCCTGATGATGCTATATACACCATGTGAGGAGGATCACTTTATTGACAACGTTTCACATATAGCTTCATCATGATTGGCCTGATGATGCTATATACACCATGTGAGGAGGATCACTTTATTGACAACGTTTCATATATAGCTTCATCATGATTGGCCTGATGATGCTATATACACCATGTGAGGAGGATCACTTTATTGACAAGGTTTCACATATAGCTTCATCAGGATTGGCCTGATGATGCTATATACACCATGTGAGGAGGAGCACTTTATTGACAAGGTTTCACATATAGCTTCATCAGGATTGGCCTGATGATGCTATATACACCATGTGAGGAGGATCACTTTATTGACAACGTTTCACATATAGCTTCATCAGGATTGGCCTGATGATGCTATATACACCATGTGAGGAGGAGCACTTTATTGACAAGGTTTCACATATAGCTTCATCAGGATTGGCCTGATGATGCTATATACACCATGTGAGGAGGATCACTTTATTGACAAGGTTTCACATATAGCTTCATCAGGATTGGCCTGATGATGCTATATACACCATGTGAGGAGGAGCACTTTATTGACAAGGTTTCACATATAGCATCACCAGCCCAATGCATTGGCCTGATGATGCTCTATGTGAAACGTCAATAAAGTGCGCCTCATCACATGGTGTTTATATTTATTGTCTATTTTTCTAATTATATTTTTATCAGGTTAAGTAAGGTTTAGCTTAATTATGTTTTAGGAAGGTTAAATTAAGTAAGATAAACTGTGGCCGTTCTGGTCGTGGCCGTTTCGGTGTGCGGCCATCTTAACTAGCAGCCTTGACGAGTGTTGGTGAGAGACGGGCAGGGGAAGTGAGTGAGTGAACATGCATTAATGGATTCATATGTAAATGTTCCCCCCATAAAGATCCGAACGTGAATGTAAAAAGTGTGTTTGCCTGTACCACAAACACACCTCCTCTTATCCGCTACCCAAAATATCACCACAGCCTTCCCTCAATATTTATTCGCGGTTGTATTTAGGCGCGGATATATTTATTCGCGGATATATTTTTCGAGGTTGTGACGACGGCGGTGGAAAATATTAGGCATACCGACAGGGAATATATAGCGATGTAAATAATACTTTGAGTATCTCTATCTCGCAGAATGGTTACCGGTTTATTTTCCCGCAAGTCATTTCGTGTTCGAGTATTCTTTTCGTTCCATCTCGAGTTACTGGACTTTTTTTTTTCCCACGTGTTGATAGGTATCCTAACCAGGATTCGAACCTACTCTCTCCAGATATTTTTGGGAGAGTTGAACACTGTATTCACTCGACCATGAGCGAGTGAAAATTGCCGACAACAATAACCCGTGTGACACCGCCTTAGCTAGAACAGAATATGCGATGAGTTGGGATGAGATGGGAGAGGTAGTCGCTTTTCCTGGATCCCTTTCTCCCTCATGTTTAGCATATTAGGTTTGAGATTTTAAGACGTTCTTTCAGTTAGTTTGATACCGTTCACCCCATTTTGCTGTCAATATTAAGAACTTTCGTGCCATTTAGGTGTAAATGTTTTCCTGGCGAGCGACAGCGAGCCTGTAATTTTAGAAGGGACCGGCCTTTGGCCGAAACATTATTCTAGCGAAAAATGTACAAATTTATCTTGAAAGGGGGTCTATTTTTTTTTTTTTAAAGCTTGATGGATGTCTAGGGAGGAAAGTAAATAATAATAGTTAAATGTTGCCTATAGGAAAACAAAAAACACTACCCCCTTAAATGTGAAGGAATGAAAAGCGAGAAGAGAGTGAGTTTATGACCCAGAGCTAAGGTGTCTGTTGAACCAAAGTAGATATTAACCCCTTCTGTACCGGCGACGACAATATTATATCATTTAAGCTACATTAACACGATTTTATGAAGCTTGGGAAGGATATATGGTAGCTAAGAGGATTATTTGAGATAGTCTGTAGCCTGTTAGATCGTAGACGCCCTTCCCAACCTGAATACAATCTTCTAAATATAGCAAGAATATGACAAAAATCGTCGGTAAAGAAGGGGTTAATGGAGGGATATGATTAACCCCTTCTGTACCGACGACGGCTTTCTAATGTTCTTCTATCTATAATTAGACGATTGCGAGCAGTCTAAGAAAGAGCTGTGGTCGTAAAAAGTGTTAGGTGAGATAGTTTGAAGCTTGATAATTGCTGGAGGCCCTTTTTAAGGGGGGATGGTTCACTTTATGGGCGATTTTTGCATGTATTAATTATTTTTCTACTTTCCTCCCTAGACCTCCATCAAATTAAAAAAAAACAAAAAACATCCATTAGATCCCCCTTCCAGATTAATTTGTACATTTTTCGCCAGAAAAATGTCCCGGTCGAAGGCCGGTTCTTCCAACATTACAGGCTCACTATCGTTCGCCAGGGAAAAAATCGACACCTAAATAGCACGAAAGGTCTAAATATTGACGACGAAATGGGGCGAAAGGTCTTAAAATCGACTAACTAATGGGGCAAACATCTTATCATCTGAAAACTAATGGGGCAAAACATGAGGGAGAAAGTGGTCCAGAAAACCGGCCCTCCCCCCTTAAACTGAATAAAATCGTCTAGTACGGCAGTAGCCAGAATTAAGGGAACAGGACGGCACCGGTACAGAAGGGGTTAACAAGGAAAGATAAGTTAAAACAGAAATGCGATAATTTATTAAATTAAGTTACACCCCTGTTCTTATCCAATCCTCTATTACAAACCCCAATGTACTAGAATAAATTAATGAAAGCACATGGTCCTCCCGGGATTCGAAATCGGGACACCATACCCAGAACTTAAGCATCTAACCCATTACACCACCAACACAGTTAAAAGTTAAGTACACGATCACGATTAATATCCATTTTCGAATTCTGGATATACTGTATATCTAATAATGTACTTAGACCCAACTGCATTATGGATAACATATTGTTTTGGTGAGAGGGAAGAACATTGTGATAAATATGATAGAATGATGCGAGTAGGGAATTTGTAAGAAGAATACTGAGATACTGATGTAAGAATGATAATGCATAATGGAATGAGTTAATGGACGAGGAAGCAAGTGTGAATGATGGAGAAATAAATTAAGAGAGCAAAATGAGTTGATAAATGGGTGAGAGGAAGAGACCAGATAATAGGAGGAATGAACGAACAAGGCAATAAGTATGAATATTGGAGAGAGAGAAAAAAGTAAATAAGAGAGCAAAAGAGTTTGATAAATGACTGAGAAAGAAAGAGAACGGAGGATGGAATGAATAAATGAGCGAGGAAATAAGTGTGAATGAAGGAGAAAGAAAATATAAGTGAGGAAAGGATATATGCATGATAGATGAAGTTAATCAAAAGGTATGTGAGTATGAGTGTATAGATGTGGGATTAAGGAACACCCCGTTCTTAACATTAATCTTCCATTACAAACCCCAATGTACTTGAATAAATTAATAAAAGCATATGATCCTCCCGAGATTCCAACTCGGGACACCAAACCCAGAACATAAGCAACTAAACCAATCCACCGCCAACACTGAGAGAAGGGGATAACATAAGTGGTTATGAAATAGTAAAAGGGAGCAAAGAGTACATTATACCGGTATGCATGATGGCAGAAGGCAGTGGTTCTAAGATACTACACGAGAGGAAAGAGTATATGTATGATGGCAGAAGGCAGTGGTTGTAAGATACTACACGAGAGGAAAGAGTATATGTATGATGGCAGAAGGCAGTGGTTGTAAGATACTACACGAGAGGAAAGAGTGTGTATATAATGGCAGAAGGCAGTGGTTGTAAGATACTACACGAGAGGAAAGAGTATATGTATGATGGCAGAAGGCAGTGGTTGTAAGATACTACACAAGAGGAAAGAGTATATGTATAATGGCAGAAGGCAGTGGTTGTAAGATACTACACGAGAGGAAAGAGTATATGTATAATGGCAGAAGGCAGTGGTTGTAAGATACTACACGAGAGGAAAGAGTATATGTATAATGGCAGAAGGCAGTGGTTGTGAGATACTACACGAGAGGAAAGAGTATGTGTATAATGGCAGAAGGCAGTGGTTGTAAGATACTACACGAGAGGAAAGAGTATATGTATAATGGCAGAAGGCAGTGGTTGTAAGATACTACACGAGAGGAAAGAGTATATGTATAATGGCAGAAGGCAGTGGTTGTAAGATACTACACGAGAGGAAAGAGTATGTGTATAATGGCAGAAGGCAGTGGTTGTAAGATACTACACGAGAGGAAAAAGTATATGTATAATGGCAGAAGGCAGTGGTTGTAAGATACTACACGAGAGGAAAGAGTATGTGTATAATGGCAGAAGGCAGTGGTTGTAAGATACTACACGAGAGGAAAAAGTATATGTATAATGGCAGAAGGCAGTGGTTGTAAGATACTACACGAGAGGAAAGAGTATGTGTATAATGGCAGAAGGCAGTGGTTGTAAGATACTACACGAGAGGAAAGAGTATATGTATGATGGCAGAAGGCAGTGGTTGTAAGATACCGGTACTACACGAGAGGAAAGAGTGTGTATATAATGGCAGAAGGCAGTGGTTGTAAGATACTACACGAGAGGAAAGAGTGTGTATATAATGGCAGAAGGCAGTGGTTGTAAGATACTACACGAGAGGAAAGAGTATGTGTATAATGGCAGAAGGCAGTGGTTGTAAGATACTACACGAGAGGAAAGAGTATGTGTATAATGGCAGAAGGCAGTGGTTGTAAGATACTACACGAGAGGAAAGAGTATGTGTATAATGGCAGAAGGCAGTGGTTGTAAGATACTACACGAGAGGAAAGAGTATATGTATAATGGCAGAAGGCAGTGGTTGTAAGATACTACACGAGAGGAAAGAGTATATGTATAATGGCAGAAGGCAGTGGTTGTAAGATACTACACGAGAGGAAAGAGTATGTGTATAATGGCAGAAGGCAGTGGTTGTAAGATACTACACGAGAGGAAAGAGTATATGTATAATGGCAGAAGGCAGTGGTTGTAAGATACTACACGAGAGGAAAGAGTATGTGTATAATGGCAGAAGGCAGTGGTTGTAAGATACTACACGAGAGGAAAGAGTATGTATAATGGCAGAAGGCAGTGGTTGTAAGATACTACACGAGAGGAAAGAGTATATGTATAATGGCAGAAGGCAGTGGTTGTAAGATACTACACGAGAGGAAAGAGTATATGTATAATGGCAGAAGGCAGTGGTTGTAAGATACTACACGAGAGGAAAGAGTATATGTATAATGGCAGAAGGCAGTGGTTGTAAGATACTACACGAGAGGAAAGAGTATGTGTATAATGGCAGAAGGCAGTGGTTGTAAGATACTACACGAGAGGAAAGAGTATATGTATAATGGCAGAAGGCAGTGGTTGTAAGATACTACACGAGAGGAAAGAGTATATGTATAATGGCAGAAGGCAGTGGTTGTAAGATACCGGTACTACACGAGAGGAAAGAGTATATGTATAATGGCAGAAGGCAGTGGTTGTGAGAAAAGAAGGCAGTAGTGAGAGAACACAGATATGCGAGCGAAAGGTGTCAAAGGTCGTCTACAAAATAAAGAGAGAGAGAGAGAGAGAGAGAGAGAGAGAGAGAGAGAGAGATTGCAGACTAGGCATTAATAGTAAAAACAGAATGCTCAACAAGCAAAGGATAATTAGTCAGCATATTGCAAACAAGAGAAGTATCTGGAAGGGTCAAAATACAGTCTATCTAAATGCGTGAACCTCCTATATAGTCTATTATGTTATAAGTATCACCACCTGAAGTAAATAGTGAACGAAATATATTACTCATTGAATAATTTTTCTTATGTTCCTAAAATTACATTTTGGCCAATTCATGAATTACACCCAAATATTCAAACTGTATCCCATACATTAGTGTTGTCAATGTAAAATTATTCTTAGGATAATAATGTCTAACTAGAAGGGTACTAGGGAGAGCTCATGCTTCCGTCTACGCTGGTGGAGGTATGCGCTCTACCGATCTCTTCCTAAATGGAATAAATTTTCCCTAGGCGCATAGCTTATCTACCCACCAAATTTTGTGAACATCGATTCAAATTTTGTAAGCCATCTACGCTGGCGGAGGTACGCTCTCTACCGATAACCTAAATTGAATCGCTCTTCCTTAGCGCATATCCAATCAGCTCAACAAAACTTATTGACAGTCGGTTCATAATTTTTAAGATATCTTGTTTGCAAATAAACGAAAAAACAAACATAAAACACAAAACATAACACCCGTTTAACTTCGTTGACGGAGGTAATTATCTGTTTTACAAAAGGCTGCTGGAAATCACGAGGTTGATAATCAGTTTGTAAACAAAATATACTTATGAACAGATTATTAAAATATGGTAAGGACCATCACTCGGTGTCGATATAGAAAGGGTTATTATTATTTTTTGTTTTGTTTTTTTAAATTCGACTACCCCTCTCCGTTTTCATTTAACTATATTCAGCGTTGCACTTGATGGTTATTCCAAGACCTCAACATAGTTATGATATCCCAACCAACCCACCAAAAGAAATCAACATGGCGGAGATACTGCACTGTTGTTCAGAATAGTGATCATGTAATAGTAACCAGTTAGTTAGGGAATTTTAGCAATATTTGTTTACCATCTGGGAAAAAAATTCTTACCAAAAGATTTCTTCACCATTGTGTTCCTATAGGTGTCTAGTAACACCTCTGAATTTATCCACAGCCAAATCCTTGGGGACATTTTTTGAGAGCCAATCAAAGTTGGGGTGCCCGGCGGGCCCGGGCGAAAAAAAGTGAGAAAAATATTTTGCCAATAGTAGCTTGTGGGATGTCTAACTAGGGTTTTTTGGGGGTGCTGAATCGATTCCAACTATTAGTTTTGAGTGAAATTGACTCCTTGTCCATAAAATGTTAATATGTCATACTTAGACTAAGGGTTTTAACCCCTGCAGACTCATATGATGCAGAGGTTGCCAGATTAGCAATAAGAAATAGAGTTCTCTCACTCTTATAATTACCTCTCCAAAATTAGTTTTCTGCCCACAGCTAACTCAAAGACAACTGCAGAGGTTGAAGTAACTAAACTAAAGGTTTCTAAATACCCCTGATGGTAACAAAGGCTTTAAAGTATCCCTAATCGGCTCAAAATCGCGTCATATGTCGGAGAGAGTAAGTGTCAAATTGATTCTAACCATTCAATTCGAGATTACTGTTGATAGTTACACACAATCTATTAATGTGGATGTCTGGACTTATTATGTATGATATGTTTGTGTTGTCAAAAAGGAAAATTGTTTACCAAATTGTCTTTTATTTCAGAACACTATGGAATATAATACCACAACTTCCCTTGGTTTGAGGTGCTTCATCTGTGGTGGCCCTGAGACTGAGATGCAAAAGCTCTCAAAAATCACTCCCAAAGGCTATCCGCAAATATTATCATATTCAGAGAGTGTGAATTATTCAGCGCTGATCAGCAGACTAAATGAGGACTGGAAAAATGGAGATGACCCCAAGCTGTCATTACGTTTGACCTGCCAATATGGCTGAAAGCAACTCAAATAGTCTTCCAGTCTGATCTGCCCATCATCACAAGACTAGGCGGATTTCATCTCCTGAAAAGCTTCCTGTGCTCTATCGGGATGATCATGGCAGATTCAGGGATGCAGGAGCTGATACAGCTAGTTTACCCAGGCACCAACACTTCAGAACATATTCTCTCAGGAGGGGCTTACGCCAAGGCCATCCGGTTTTACATAAGAACATAAGAAAATGGGAGTCTGCAGAAAGCCGATTGGCCTAAGCAAGGCAGATCCCTGTCCCACACAACCCCAATTACAAAGCCCAATTATAGGCTCAACACTCTAATACCCTGAGGATCATCTTACCAAAACGGTTAGAGATTAACGCAGGATTACGGGGGTCTGCAGAGCGCTGATTGGCCCAACCCTGCTGATCCCCCTTCACACCCAACCCTTCTCGTCCATATGCTTATCCAATTTTATCTTAAAGCTCCCTATCGTTTTTAATCCCACTATAGCACTTGGTAGTCCATTCCACCCATCTACAACTCTGTTACCAAACCAATATTTGCCTATATCTTTTCTGAAACGAAATTTATCTAATTTGAAACCATTGGTACGAGTTCTTTCGCTATCACTGAACTTTAGTACATTTGTCATGTCCCCTTTGTTAATCCCACTAACCCACTTGAACACCTCTATCATATCCCCTCTAACTCTGCGTCTCTCTAACGAATGTAAGCCTAATTTCTTCAACCTTTCTTTATACGGAAGATTTCTAATATTATGGATCATTTTTGTCATTCTACGTTGTACTCTCTCCAATGAATCTATGTCCATTCTGTAATAAGGACACCAAAATTGAACAGCATAATCCATATGGGGTCTCACTAATGACAAGTAAAGTTTTAAGATAACATCAGCAGTTCTGTTACTCACACTCCTTGAGATGAACCCGAGAATCCTGTTTGCCTTGTTTCGAACGCTTATACACTGTTGTCTAGGCTTCAAATCATTGCTAACAAACACACCTAGATCTTTCTCACAATTCGAGTTTTCTAATTCCACATTAGCTAGTTTATATTTAACACTTGTATGCATCTTCCCTATCTTTAATACCTTGCATTTGTCAATGTTAAACTTCATCTGCCAATTTACTGACCATTCGTGTAAGGTATCTAGATCCCTTTGGAGGCACTCTATATCTCTATCTGAATCAATTGTTCTCCCCATTTTGGTATCGTCTGCAAATTTACTTATCCTACTAGTTATACCTAAATCAAGGTCATTTATGTATATAACAAACAACAGAGGACCTAATACACATCCCTGGGGGACACCACTTTTGACTGCTCCCCATTCTGACTTCGTACCATTTATGCTGACTCTCTGCTTCCTACCAATTAGCAATGACCTAATCCATCCCAACAACGCCCCACCTATTCCATGCGCCTCAACCTTTCTCATCAATCTCTCATGGGGGACTCTGTCGAAAGCTTTACTGAAATCTAAATATATTATATCATATGACTTGTCATTATCTACTGCTTCATATACCTCTGAGAAAAAACTAAGCAAATTAGTAAGGCAAGAACGTCCCTGAGTGAATCCATGCTGAGAAGAATTTATTAAATTCAATGTATCTAAGTGGTTTCTAATTTTACTAGCAATAATTGACTCTAGTAGCTTTCCTATGATTGATGTAAGACTAATGGGACGGTAATTGGATGCTATTGATTTGTCACCATTTTTGAAGATCGGAACTACGTTTGCAAGCTTCCAAGCTTCTGGAACTATACCTGTCTCCAATGACTTGTTAAATACAAATGTTAATGGGTAACTTAACTCATCCCTACATTCTTTTAATACTCTAGCATATACCTCATCAGGACCAGGTGATTTATGAGGTTTCAGTCTGTCAATTTCCTTAAGCACATCATTTCTACTTATAGTAACCGTACTTAACCTATTTTCTATACTATCGCTATATACCTTACGGACTTCTGGAAACTGTGCCAAATTTTCATTAGTGAAAACGGAAAGAAATTGACTATTTAATGTACTGCACATTTCTAAATAATTTTCTGTCATTTCTCCTATCGAAGTTTTAAGGGGACCAATTACATCTCTAACCTTGGATTTATATAGTTGGTAAAAAGCTTTAGGATTATTTTTTGAGTCATTGGCAACCTTAATTTCATAATTTATTTTTTCTTTCCTAATATCCTTTTTTACCTGACTTGATAGATTCTGATAGTAAGCAAGTAGGTGAATTTCGCCTTTTCTAATTTTTCTATATATTCCTCTCTTTTGTCCTAGAAGATCTAATAGTCTATTATTCATCCATTTGGGTTGGTTCTGTGTTGATCTAAATTTTCTTTTGGGGATGTATTTATTTTGTGCATTGAATACTGACTTGATAAAATTATCGTATGTATCTACCAAGGTTGACGTCTCTTCCTGACTTAAGATGACAGGTGCCTGAGAAGGGGTACACTCATTTGGACACCTGGATCGACTTAATTTTTGACCATAGGGTCAGCTAATAGGGCTCTTCTTAACCCACCATAATTGGCTTTTCTAAAGTCAGATATTAATGTTGTATTCTCTCTGGTATTACCTTTCCATTGGATATTAAAATACACAGAATTGTGGTCACTATTTCCTAGGTGGTCCCCTATCTCTACATTATTTACCATATGTTCATTGTTACTGAAAACTAAATCGAGAATATTATTACCTCTAGTCGGCGTATCTATGAATTGAAATAAAAAACTATCTTGTAGTACCTCTATAAACTCCTCAGAATCAGAGTCTCCTATTTGATGCTGCCAATCTATATTCGGAAAATTAAAATCCCCCATAATGCACACATTGCTAAACCTTGATGCCATTTTAATTTCCTCCCATAATGACGTTCCGTCATTTCTACTCATATTTGGCGGTCTATACATAACTCCAATAACTATGGTCTCACTACCTTCGTTAACCTCTACCCAAACACATTTAGTCTAATACCTGATTTAATACAGCTTTTTAATGTACTCCTGACAAACACTGCTATACCGCCACCCCTCTTACTTGTTCGGTCATATTTAAACAAACTATATCCTGGTATATCAAATTCTGCTAAAAAATGCCTGGTTTCTGTATTAATCCACGTTTCAGTTAGCGCTATTATGTCTATATTTTCTTTGCTAACAAGGGCTCTAAGTTCGTTCATTTTGTTACATAGACTCCTACAGTTTGTGTAATATACTCTCAATTTACTTCTTTTCTTTATACCTAATTTACCTTTGTTTCTAACGACATTTCCATCTTCCGTTGCACCATCACTACTATCATTTGCATTATAGTAATCATTTTTAGCATGAGACTGAATATCCTTATCGCTTTCGCCTGACGCTAAAATTGTTCCATTTAACCTCTCATTTACACTCTCAATATTTCTGTTCAAAACCCCACAACCACCCTATCTAAAGAACTAGTTAATGTTGAAACCCCTAACTGTGAAAGATGAACCCCATCCCTTGCGTACATCCCATCTCTCCCATAGAAACTATCCCAGTTATCAATGAATGGTATTGCTTTTTCTTTGCAATATTTCTCCAAACGGTAATTGACACCAATCGCCCTGGATGTCCATTCCTTGGGCATCAGCCGCAATTACCAAGTTTGCGCTGAGAGATGTTGTGTTCAGCAAGCAGGAGTACGAAGACATGGAGCACTTCATCAGGACTACAAAAGATATAAGTTCAAAGGACACACCAAGGATAGTCACTGTGTTCAAGGAGAGGATGGAGAAGTTGAAGACCTTGGCAGAGGGAGGAAGGACACCTGCACTCTGGGTCTGGTACTACAACAGAATCGACCTCATCAAGGTATTTATCAGGAGTGAGCATGTTCCAGACCACACAAGTCACCTTAGCTGCATCATTGGCATGCTCAATACTTTTGCAGCAGCAGGTCACCATCATTACGCAAAGGGAGCAAGGCTCTATGTACAGCTGATGCAGCAGCGACAGGACAGTCTCGTGTTCCAAGAAACTCTATCCAAGTTCACTGTGTATGGCAATCATGTAGTCCGGTTCTCAGACCATGAGTGGTCAGGTACATGGACTGACATCACAATAGAAACCACACTTATGCGCGAGGCCAAATCCTCAGGCGGTTTAAACAGAGGGCGGTTCCGGAATGAATCTGCTCACAAGTCTTGAGTTCAGACTCTGAACCACTTCTCGTTCATTCACCAGAAGCTTGAGGGAGGAATCAACAAACCTGATGTACCTATCCACACAGACGTCACAAGAGCCCAGATGAAGAAAGACAATGATGCTGTTAACGCCATAGTTGGATGGTTGGACGAAGTCAACCTTTTCGATTCCACACGGGACAAGAAGACCCTGGTATCTTTCTCAACTGGGTTCAGCAGCACTCATGGAGACTCAGTCAATGCTGATAAGGCAGAAGAGGTTGGTAGAGCCATGCAGGCCAAGATGGATGGGAAAACTGTTCTGGATACAATGGAAATCAAGCACAAAGTCAAGTCATTAGCAAGCCTCAGATCTGGACCCAATGTAAATGGAGAGAAGCTGGTCATGGACTCACTCAAGCTCTTCAACCGTCTCATAATCCTTAGTGAACGTGAAGTCAAAACAAAAGAATCTATGCCCTTTGAGTTGACGCCAACACCAATGTCTCTATTTGACAAAAATCAGATTTTGCGAAAGCCAGACAAGGCTGCCCTAGCAAGATTCCTGAGGGCATTTGTGGAGCCTGTCGAAAAACCTCCCTCCACAAGCCTGGTAATTGATGGTAGTTGGCTCCTGCACAGCATCAGATGGGAGGCTAACGTCACATGGAAGGACATCGCCGAGAGCTACCACCGGTTTGTGAAGTCAATGGGTAGCCAGCATCTCCGGATCACTGTGGTCTTTGATGGATATGGTAACTCTACCAAGGACCATGACCACCTGAGGTGTACTAAGAAAGCATGCTGTGATATTCTGATTCATCCAGACATCAAAAGCATTGTTCCAAGAGAAAAGTTCCTCGACAATACGAACAACAAGGCCCAGTTGGTTCTGCTCCTTGCTGAGACATTCAAAAGGAGTGGGATCAGTGTACAACAATGCTTCAATGATGCAGACACCTCTATCGTGCGAGTAGCTCTAGATGAGGCAAGAGAATCCCCAGTTGAGGTAAGAGCCGAGGACACAGACATCATGATTATGCTCGTCCATCATGCTGCAAGCCACTCGGTCTTTCTCACTACTGCCAAAGACACATCTTACGATATCAGAAAGATCCGGGAAGCCCTCTCGGAGAGATACCGTAAATATCTGATCTTCCTACACAGCTTCTCTGGCTGCGATACAGTGTCAGCGATTTCCGGGTTTAGTAAACCAGCTTTGCTCACCAATCTCTGCAAGACTGACAAAGCGGAGAGAGCAATGGATGTGTTTCTAGACATCAGAGCCATGAAAGGTGACATCATCAAAGCTGGCTGTGAACTGTTCAAGCTTATTTTCCGAGGAAATCAACCTGAAAATTTGGAAGACTTAAGATTTAAAATCTTCAGCAAGCGGGCTGCTGCTGGAACCATCAAACCTGAGAGATTGCCTCCAACTACAGGAGCTGCAACACAGCACGCTCTCCGGGCATATCTCCAGACTAGAGATTGGCTACTGCTACAAACTCCATCACTGAATGTCTTGGAGTATGGATGGAAACTAGGAAAGCAAGATTATACACCAGTCCCTTCAACAGATCCCATTGCACCGGACTACCTTCTGAACTTTGTCAGCTGCAACTGTGCAGGGGATTGTGACACACTCAGGTGCTGCTGTAAAAAGCAAGGAGTCAAGTGTATTTCTGCTTGTGGGAACTGTCATGGTAACTCTTGCCATAACATCAACCACCCAGATGATAAGAGTAGTGAGAGAGATGCAGGAGAGTTGGATGAGGATTGTTAACTTTGAAACTGATTAAGACAGATTTTGATATTGTGCAATGTGCATTTAATTTGTAATATTTCAATATAACCACTTTATATGGACAAGGAGTCAATTTCACTCAAAACTAATAGTTGGAATCGATTCAGCACCCCCAAAAACCCCTAGTTAGACATCCCACAAGCTACTATTGGCAAAATATTTTTCTCACTTTTTTTCGCCCGGGCCCGCCGGGCACCCCAACTTTGATTGGCTCTCAACAAATTTCCCCAAGGATTTGGCTGTGGATAAATTCAGAGGTGTTACTAGACACCTATAGGAACACAATGGTGAAGCAATCTTTTGGTAAGAAATTTTTTCCCAGATGGTAAACAAATATTGCTAAAATTCCCTAACTAAGTAGACAGTGACCATGATATCGGGTAAGTTGACCTATTCTTGTATGCCGTAGCGTCTTTCTCTATAACTGTAAATGTATGTGTATGCAGGTTTGTATAACTGTGTGTGTGTGTGTGTGTGTGTGTGTAGCGTTTCTCTAGTGTGGACCTCCTTAGTTTGACTAGGTTTGACTTATTATTTTCAATATTAATATTTATTTTATAGTTGACCAATCTTTGTGACAATTTTTTTTTTTTTTTACCGATCTTTATGTACCGCAGCGTCTCTCTCTCTCTCTCTCTCTCTCTCATTAGCATTTCCTTCCGGTGGGTCCAGGTACATATCGGGTCGTGTTGTATTATGTACCCACCGCTGGAGACCAGGAATCACAACGCCCTGTGTGGTGGTGGTGGTGGTGGTGGGAGGAGGGGGGCGGTGGCGGGGTGGTTGGGCAGGGAAGGATTGGGGGGTTATGAGCAAGGAAAGGGTAGGGTAGGTATGGGTTGGGTAGGGAAGGTCTTGGGTGGGAAGAGTAAGGTTCGGTTAGGAGCAAGGAAAGGGTAGGGTAGGGTTGGAGTGAGCTGGGTAGGGAGGGAAGGGTTGAGTAAAGTTGGGGTGGGTAGGTAGGGTAGGGTGGAGTAGGGTTAGAGGAGGTTGGGAAGGGTTGGAGTGGGTAGGGAAGGAATGGGGTGGGTAGGGAACAGTCGCAATAGTTCACATCTTAGTCGTAATTTTTTTAAGATAAATAATGTGGCGTTCGTGATCTTGTCCGTCAAATGTCTTTTTTTTCTGTTTTTTTCTTTTTTCTATGTGATTGAGGGAGGCAAAAGGCATTACTGCCTATAGCGAGTGCCTCCCCCATAGTTGAAAGAGTGACAGGGCCAAAATCAAGGGACGTTCGAGCCAAAATGCCTGGACACACGGAGTTTGAAGCAATTTAAGTCATAGGAAGAGGGAAAGACTGATTCTGGGAGAGAGTTCCAGAGCTCAGCTGTTGAGTAGAAGAAAGTTTGAGAGTAACGTTTCACTCTTGGGTTGAAGAGTTGCACAGAGTAGGGGTGGGATTGAGTTGCAAGACGGGTACCACGTGCCATACGTAAAGGAGGTGGTATGCACTGGGATAGCTCTGAGGAACACTGATTATTATAGTAGCGATAGAATAGCGAGAGAAATGCAACATTGCGGCGGAGAGAGAGAGATTGCAGAGAGTTGGTGAGTCGATGGGAGTTAATGATACGAAAGGCCTTCCTTTCAACTTTGTCTAGGAGAGCGGTGTGAGAGGAACCTCCCCACACATGTGAACAATACTCAATACAAGGGCACACTATGCCCCTGTACAGAGCAAGAAGCTGTGCAGGGGAAAAGAACCCCCTAAGGCGGTTGAGCACACCCAGCTTCTGGGAGGCTGCCTTAGCAAGACTGGTAATATGGTCCTTCCAAATGAGAGCAGAAGAAAAAGAGACACCAAGAATATTGAGAGAAGATGAAGGGTTGATTTTTGTATTGTTGAAGAATAATGGATAGTCCGCTGGGAGATCCTGACGGGTAGATAGATGGAGAAATTGGGTTTTGGAGGCATTAAAGTTAACAAGGTTTTCTCTGCCCCAATTGGAAATAGTATTTAGATCAGAATTTAAGAGTTCTATGGCTTCATTACATTTGTCGTTGAGGAATTGCTGGCTGGGGCGTTCTGAAAAACTAATGGAGCAGTGTAAGGTTGAGTCGTCTGCGTATGAATGGATGGGAATTAAGGTACAGTTAAGGAGATCATTTATAAAAATTAGAAAGAGGATAGGAGATAGGACAGAGCCCTGAGGAACACCGGAGTTTATAGGGTGAGGAAGTGAACAATGGCCGTCCACAACCGCGGGTATGGAACGGCCGGAAAGGAAATTAGAGACAAAGGCACAGATGGAGGGATAGAAACCGAAGGAGGGTAGTTTAGAAATTAAAGATTTATGCCAGACTCTATCGAAGGCTTTCAATATGTCTAGTGCAATAGAAAAAGTCTCACCGAAGTCCCGAAAGGAGGATGACCAAGAGTTAGTAAGATATGAAAGAAGATCACCAGTAGAGCGACCCTTAAGGAAGCCATACTGGCGATCTGAGAGCAGATTATGAGAAGAGAAATGCTTAAGAAATTTGGAAGCAAGAATAGTTTCAAAAACTTTAGAAAGACAAGAGATGAGAGCAATTGGACGATAGTTGGAGGGTTGAGAGCGGTCACCCTTCTTTGGGACAGGTTGAATGTGAGCAAACTTCAAGCATGAAGGGAAGACGTTAGAGGATAGACAGAGACGAAAGAGTTTGCCTAGGCAGGGAGTCAGCACGGAAGCACAGTTTTTGAGAACAACAGGAGGAACACCATCCGGACCGTACGCCTTATTAGTGTTAAGCCAGAGAGTGTAGAAAGTACATCTTTAGAAGAGATTAGGATATTAGGCATAAGTAAGAGAGAGGGGGGCGGAGAGGGAGGAATAGCACCGGAATCATCCAAGGTGGAGTTTCTAGCAAAAGTTTGAGCGAAGAGTTTAGCTTTGTCAGAGGAAGAAGTGATGGTAGTGCCATCAGAGTGGGAAAGGGGAGGGAAAGACGAGGAAGAGAAATTGTTGGAGAGGTTTTTGGCTAGATGCCAGAAAGCTTGGGAAGAGCTAGAGTTGGATAGTTAAGTGCATTTTTATTATTGATGAAAGAGTGTTTGGCAAGTCGAAGAACAGATTTGGCTTGATTCTGGGCAGAAATATAAGAAGAATGAGAGTCTTTTAAGGCGTCGGTACCGTTTGAATGCTTCCTCCTTATTGCGGACAGCAGTAGAACAGGCGTGAGTAAACCAAGATTTTTTAGCATTAGTCTGAGAGAAAGAGAATGGAATGTATGCTTCCATGCCCGATAGGATTACCTCGGTAATGCGTTCAGCACTCTCCGAGGGTCCTCGGCCACGGAAGCAGAAATCATTCCATGGGAAATCAAAGAAGTACTGCCGGAGAGCCTCCCAGTCGGCAGCGCCAAAGTGCCACAAGCGCCGCCGGCTAGGAGGATCGGGTGGCCGTACTGGAGAGATAGGACAGGTGCCAGAGATAAGTTTATGGTCGGAGGAGCCCAGAGGAGAGAAAAGATCGACAGTATAAGAAGAAGGGTTAGAAGTTAGAAACAAGTCAAGAATGTTGGGCCGATCTCCGACGCGATCCGGGATACGGGTGGGTTGCTGAACTAACTGCTCTAGGTCATTTATGATAGAGAAGACGTAGGCTTGTTCACCAGGTGGATCAGTAGTGTGAGAGGAGAGCCATTGGCAGTGGTGAACGTTGAAATCTCCTAAGATGGAGATTTCTGAGAAAGGAGAAATGGATAGAATGTGTTCCACTGTAGAGTTTAGATAGTCAAAGAATTTGGGAAAGTTAGTAGAGTTAGGGGAAAGATAGACAGCACAGACATATTTAGTAAGAGAATGACAGGAAAGTTTGAGCCATAAATTTGAGAATTCAGAGGAGTCGAAATCGGGAACACGAGAGCAAGTGAGTTTGTTGTGCACATATGCACAACATCCGCCTTTGGCTTTGAAACTAGGATAGAGAAAGTAGGAGGATACAGAGAAGGGGCTGCTGGATGTTGCTACAGACACCTGAGTTTCGGTGAGGAAGAGAAGATCAGGTTTGTAGGAGGAGAGATGGTGCTCAACAGAGTGAAAGTTAGAGGAAAGTCCACGAATGTTGCAGAAATTAATAGAAAGAGTAACAGGCCGAGGTCCAGGTAATTATATAGTAACGTCGTTCTATGTGTTATTATGCAATCACCAACACATCATTTCGTTAATTACATTTATCTGGTATTGTCAAACATCAAGACTTGATAGTCGTTCGTGCATAATTTTCGTCTAATTTTCGTCAGGTCTATTCGTGAAACTAATCCGAAACAGTTTTGTAAAATCAACTGTCTAATATAATTAAAACAAAAGCTAAACAAAAAGATAAAAAAACACATTTATATCACGAACATTTATGAAAATGCTAATTTTCCATGAAGTGGCGATTTTGTTTACAAACAAGGAATACGAGGGGTTAAATTATTATATTTTGTCAAAACAGCACACAGATAACATTCAATTCTACCTAGCTTTCTCTACGAGTCACAGTTGTTAAACATGTATGTACCGGCGACATCTTTTGAATTTTAGTCTAGCAACATTTAGACGATTTTGTGCATTTTAAGAAGGATATATGGTACCGTAGTATAAATGGTTAAGCGAGATAGTTCGAAGCCTGTTAGTTGCTAGAGGCCTTTTTTAAACTGAATATAATAGTTTAATAGTAGCAAGAATATAAAAAAGACGTCGACCGTACAGATTGGATTAATATATGTTTTACCCTCCACCAAGAGTGTATACGAAAATTATGCACGAACGACTATCAAGTCTTGATGCTTGACAATACCAGATAAATGTAATTAACGAAATGATGCGTTGGTGATTGCATAATAACACAGAGCGACGTTACTATATAAGTTATTAAGTGGAGAGAGAGAGAGGAGGTGATTGAAGAGTTGGTTGTGAGAGGATGACGGACAGAGGAGCGGCTATCACAACTACTGTTATGGTTGTGTGTGTGTGTGTGTGTGTGTGTGTGTATTTACCTATTTGTAGTATACAGGAGTTGAGCTTTTTAGGCTCGTATTGTCCCGCTTCCTGAGTTACAATTATCTAACTTTGCCTTAAAAATATGAATGTTTTTGGCACACACCACTTCCTCTTCCAACTGATTCCACTTACTTATACTTCTGTAAGGGAAACTATACTTTCTCACATCTCCTTTACATCTTCCTTTCATTAGTTTATATCTATGCCCCCTAGTTCTACCATTATCTTTCACAATATATCCCTTCTTGTCCACCTTTTCGAGTCCTCTCACACATTTGTACATCATAATCATATCGCCTCTCTCCCTCCTATCCATTAGAGATGGTAAATCTAATTTCTTTAATCTCTCCTCATATGGTAATTCTCTCAGTTCTGGTATCATCCTAGTTGCAGCTCTCTGAACCTTCTCCAGCTTCTTTATATGCTTTTTTAGATGTGGTGCCCACACCACTGCCGCATACTCCAGTCTTGGATGGCGATGGGCTGACCTATCAGAGTGAGACCTGAGCGATCTCTGCCATACCCATAGCTTACTCTGACTGTTCCTTTTACTTATATATTTTCTAGATCTCAAGTGACGGCGTCTCTTCCGTGGATTGCCCTCCCAATCTACCAAGATTGGAAGCTAAAGCGTCACATTATTCCTTTGCCCCTCAACTTTCTCTTCATAATTGCTGAGGGGCACAGGGCCCTGGGTGGGGCTTTGGTTTCCCGGGCGTTTACGCACCCTCTCAGCTCCCCGCCATGGAGTGGCTTCGGTCACCCAGGCTTTATTGTGGTCGGCAGGGAGGGTTCTGTGAGGGCGCTCGTTTATGGCCTTGGCCTTACTCGGGGCCTTGGGGCTGTTCGGCCAGGCAGCTTGGGGAACAACAACAACAACAACAACTCCAGTCTTGGTCTCACCAATGTTTTTATTATTTTCTCCAGCATCTCCTCGTTTATATAGTTAAAGGCTATTTTTATTCTGTTTAGCAGTCCATATGTTTCTCCCACTATCTTATTAATATGATTCTCAGGTGAAAGATCACTCCTAACAGTTATCCCTAAATCCTTTTCTTTCTCTGCACATCTTGTATGTAATAATTGTATTCAGCTACCTATGATCTCAATAACCATTGATGTAAGAAAACATGAATAGCCTCCTCATATGATTGCACTAGTTTTGTAGTGCTATTATTTACCTGTCAATTAATAATTCAGTCACTTTTTTTTTTTTTTTTTCATGAGCACGTATATACAGCATATGTGGCAATCAAATGAGGAAACTATAATAACACCAGACGACGATACTGTTGTTACAGTAGAATAATGGCTCTTTGAGCAGTATGTATTGCCTTACCAGTGGTTGTCCCCTTATATTATTATTATTTTATTATTATTATTGAAATACCACAGGAACGAAAATTCCTGGGAGCGAAACTTCCACCCCCAACGAGATCCCCTCTCTTTCTACCACCTCCCTCCACATGTTACACGTCTCGTTAATCATAGTCTTCTAATATACAAATCACATTTCCTTACCCCCTGACATTCTTGAAATACCCACTAAGTATATTCAATTAGATACCAACCATGCAGACTATAATACGTTCGTTGTGTATGGGTACGAGGCGATCTCAAGACACCTTAGCTCCCAGTGCACAACGAACCGGATCATGATTATGTCCGCCTGTATTAAATTATGTATTATGTTGATTTATACCATTGCCTATTTTTGTAATAATTGTATTCAGCTAACTATGATCTCAATAATCATTGATGTAATGAAAATATGAATAGTCTCCTCATACGATTGCACTAGTTCTGTAGTGCTATTATTTACAACCTGTCAATTAATAATTCAGTCACTACAAGCTTGCTTGCTTTTTTTTTTTTTTTTTTTTTTTTTTTTTTTTTTTTTTTTTTTTTTTTATACAGACCATGTGACAATTAAATGAGGAAACTATAATAACACATCTGAATAATGCCAACCTGACTTATAAACACAAATATGAATGTAACCAGACGACGATGCTGTTGTTTCAGTGGAATAATGGCTCTTTGAGCAGTATGTATCGCCTTACTAGTGGTTGTTCCCTCACAGGATGGGGGGCGCTGCTCAATAAACTCGCCCCTCGGGGCAAAATCAAAATCAATCTCTCTCTCTCTCTCTCTCTCTCTCTCTCTCGCATCATTCTCTCTATTCTCTCTCTCTCTCTACATCTCTCTCTCCTCTCTCTCTCTCTCATTCTATCCTCTCTATCTATTCTCTCTCTCTCTCTCTCCTCTCTCTCGCTCTCTCATCTCTCTCTCTCTCTTCTCTCTTTTTAAAATCCCCCATTCTAATGCCAGCACCACACCAGAATAAATCGTCACCGTATTATTTCACCCGGATCTTGAATAATGAGTTTAAGGGATACGACACCTGGTCATTGGAGTACAAGAAATAAATTATCAGGGGGACAAGAGCCGATTATCATCAACCTATAAAAAAGTGATGGATCTGAGAGAGAGTGTGTGTTTGTGTGTGTGTGAAAGTGAGAGCGAGTGAAGGTGGAGGAAAGGAGAGGAGAAGCAAATACAGGAGAGAGGAGATGGAAGACAGAATAATATACAATAAAATACAACAGTTCAGAGTGACCTACAATAAATATGAAGAGAAGGAGAAGACAATACAATAAATAAGACCATTAGACCAACATAATCTAAGGCGATATGAAAAAAGAAGATAACGGAATATTAGCGAAAGAAAATATGGGCAAAACGACACAGCAAAAACTACACTGCAAAACTTTTCGAAAAGACACACAATCGGAAAACAAAACATAGGTATGTAACTTTAAAATGATTACAAAATAAATATTACAAACACATATTTAAAAATTTACACTATATAGAGTACTACATAAACAGTACACATTGCAAACACACACCTACCAAACATTCTCGCTCTATCAAAATGTAAAAATACATTAAAAATTAATATTAATCAATTCCAATATTGCACACACACTTACATAATATTCCTATAAAAAATCACAGAACAGCAAAATATATATCTTACTAGAATATATCATAAACACATATTGAACACACACTCACATACACATAAAACGCACCCACCCACCCACACACACACAAATACACACACACACACACATACATACTAGAAAGAAACACATCTTCAATAAGAAAAGGGAGACGAGATATCGATTACAAAAATATGTATAAAAGTTTTAGTTAAGTCAGAAAATAATATCGCACACACGCCTACTAAGCATCCACCCAACAAGAAAGAAAATAAATTACAGACAAAACTAAAATATATCTAAGTTGAATATAAACTCTTTGAAGATGTGACGCATTTTGACAGTTTATTCTGGCTATCATTAGACGATTTTATACAGCTCAAGAAGGATCTGTTGGAATTATAGTAAAGACTATCTCAATTAACCCTCTGACTTCCATAAACCCTTTCTAATCTGATTAAAATCGTCTAATAATAGCCGGAAAACAGAAAAGAAATATTCGTATTTTATCTTGAAAGGGTTAATATAGAAGAGTTATCGCTCACATCTACTAAACGTTCATTCAAGAAAACGGGAGAAGAAAAAAGTCGAAGAAAAGTTATAAGTATACCTAAATTTAATATAAAAAGACTAAACATCACACACTTCTCATAATCTGCTCTCAGATCGCCAGTATGGCTTCCTTAAGGGTCGCTCTACTGGTGATCTTCTTTCATATCTTACTAACTCTTGGTCATCCTCCTTTCGGGACTTCGGTGAGACTTTTTCTACTGCACTAGACATATCGAAAGCCTTCGATAGAGTCTGGCATAAATCTTTAATTTCTAAACTACCCTCCTTCGGTTTCTATCCCTCCATCTGTGCCTTTGTCTCTAATTTCCTTTCCGGCCGTTCCATAGCCGCGGTTGTGGACGGCCATTGTTCACTTCCTCACCCTATAAACTCCGGTGTTCCTCAGGGCTCTGTCCTATCTCCTATTCTCTTTCTAATTTTTATAAATGATCTCCTTAACTGTTAACTTAATTCCCATCCATTCATACGCAGACGACTCAACCTTGCACTACTCCATTAGTTTTTCAGAACGCCCCAGCCAGCAATCCCTCAACGACAAACGTAATGAAGCCATAGAACTCTTAAATTCTGATCTAAATACTATTTCCAATTGGGGCAGAGAAAACCTTGTTAACTTTAATGCTTCCAAAACCCAATTTCTCCACCTATCAACCCGTCAGGATCTCCCAGCGGACTATCCCTTATTCTTCAACAATACAAAAATCAACCCTTCATCTTCTCTCAATATTCTTGGTGTCTCTTTTTCTTCTGCTCTCATTTGGAAGGACCATATTACCAGTCTTGCTGGCAGCCTCCCAGAAGCTGGGTGTGCTCAACCGCCTTAGGGGGTTCTTTTCCCCTGCACAGCTTCTTGCTCTGTACAGGGGCATAGTGCGCCCTTGTATTGAGTATTGTTCACATGTGTGGGGAGGTTCCTCTCACACCGCTCTCCTAGACAAAGTTGAAAGGAAGGCCTTTCGTATCATTAACTCCCGTCCACTCACCAACTCTCTGCAATCTCTCTCTCCGCCGCAATGTTGCATCTCTCTCGCTATTCTATCGCTACTATAGTAATCAGTGTTCCTCGAGCTATCCCAGTGCATACCACCTCCTTTACGTAGGGCACGTGGTACCCGTCTTGCAACTCAATCCCACCCCTACTCTGTGCAACTCTCCAACCCAAGAGTGAAACGTTACTCTCAAACTTTCTTCTACTCAACAGCTGAGCTCTGGAACTCTCTCCCAGAATCAGTGTTTCCCTCTTCCTATGACTTAAATTGCTTCAAACTCCGTGTGTCCAGGCATTTTGGCTCGAACGTCCCTTGATTTTGGCCCTGTCACTCTTTCAACTATGGGGAGGGGGCACTCGCTATAGGCAGTTATGCCTTTTGCCTCCCTCAATCACATAGAAAAAAAATAAAAAAATAAAAAAAAAAACTATTAACCCCTTCTGTACCAGATATGTCTTTACTATTTGATTTCAGCTACATTTAAAATATTGTATTAACCTTAAAGGTTAGATATATGGTAGCTAAAAGGATTAATTGAGATAGTCTGCATTTTGTTCATGGGTAGACGTCCTTTTTAAGCTAAACCCTTTCTAATATAGAGTAGGGGTAGGCAGCCCCGCCCAGGGAAGTACTACCGCCAAGGTTTCGGGAGACTCAGGGAATAGCCTGAATTCAATTTTCTCTCCCAGGCCTTGGTAGCTGGATACATATCTTTCTGCCTCACACATCAGGGGTATCAGGAAAACCCTCTTTATATAACATACACATCCAACTTCACGACATTGCCCTACATCGCTATCCTCTATCCATAAAACACTACTCTTCCCACTACATATCATACATGCAACACCATACACTTACCTAATAAATATGGCAGTACAATTGTTAAGAGCAAACCTGGTGGTCCCTCGGATATCCACCCCCGGCAGGATTGGGTCATTGACACAGGGCCCTCCCGGTCGTCATCATGCGACTGTGTCAAGAGCATTGCAACGTCCCAAAGCTGCTCATCGGTGCAGCTTTTTCTTTAGTAATATAAGGGGACTTCACTCTAACATCAATTCTGTACACCAATTTCTTCAAGCAGAATCCCCTACTCTCCTTTTTTTGACAGAGACTCAAGTAACATCCACATCTGACACATCTAGATTTAATTTTCCAGGTTATCAACTGCTCCAAAATTTCAGACCTAAAGGAGGTGTATGTTGCTTCGCAAAATCTGAAATTGCCCTGGAGGAGGTTACTAGTTTCAATTGTCCCTATTTTGATTATTCTATATACAAATTAATTTCTGCTGGTAAATTTAAATACATTTGCATCTACCGTTCCCCAAATACTCCTCCAGAGCAAAGTCTTTTTGATTCTCTGTCCTCACAACTCAGTGTCCTCAACTTAAATGCTTCATCTGAAATCACTGTGTTGGGTGATTTTAATGTCCATAATGTTGAATGGCTCACTCATTCAGCCAGGACTGATGATGCTGGTCTTGAATGTGAGCTATTTGCAGACTCATTTAATCTCACTCAACTAGTCAACCAACCCACCCGTGTACCAGATAATCCTAATCATAATTCCCACCTACTGGACTTATTTTTAACAACCAATTCAGAAAATTATGATGTTACAGTGAGGTCCCCGCTTGGATCTTCTGATCACTGTCTGATACAGGCCACCTGTCTATCACCTACCACACTTCCCACTCTGAACCTGTTTTGGTGACTAATGGCATTACGATAGGGCAGACTGGGAGGGTCTTCAAGGTTTCTTTATTGATATTCCCTGGACCTCTTTCTTTTCTAATGATGCACACTCCACCTTGAGCCACATACAAGATTTTGTAAAAATTGGAATGGAAACTTTTATTCCTCATCAAAAGTACAGTAAAAGATCTAATTCACCTAAATGGTTTGACCATAATTGTGCTAGCGTAACTGAACAAAAAGCAATAGCCTACAATGCATACACAAGATCAAAAACACATGAAGCCTTTAATTACTTTAGAAACATCAGAAATCAGGCCAAAACTGTATTAAACCTAACTAAATCAAACTTTCTCCACAAGCAGGCAAA
>CM064503.1:58610899-58613399 GCA_032716605.1 Paralithodes platypus | reverse complement strand
CGCTCCCAATAGTGTAGATGTTTTATCGAACTTATATGCGAAGTGAAATTTCTTTGTACACTCTCTACGTCATTTATTTCACCTGCTTTGTATGGGGATGTTAATACGCTACAGTATTCAAGCCGCGGTAGCACTAGAGATTTGAAGAGCGTTATCATAGGCAATTCACCGCGTGTTTTAAAAGTACGCAGAATCCAACCCGTTAGACGTTTCGCAGCCGCCACTTTGACCTTGTTATGTACTTTGAAACCCATATTTTCAGACATTAATACCCCAAGGTCTTTCACACTGTCTTTTCCGTTCCATTATGTGGTTAGATTCTGTTAAGTAATTTGTAATTTCTTTAACACCATTATTATCTCCGTACCATATTAATGGAAATTTTTCTTCATTGAATTGCATGTTGTTTTCCCTGGTCCACTGGAACACTACATTCATGTCTTCCTGCAGTCGGCCCGTGTCCTCTTGTGTGTTTACTATCTTGCTTAATTTTGTGTCATCAGCAAAAGACGACATCGTACTGTGTCTGGTGTTGGTATCTATGTCGCAAATTAGTATGAGGAACAGAAGGGGCGCTAGCACTGTTCCTTGGGGCACTGAGCTTTTGACATCCGAAGGCTCAGATGTGACTTGGTTTACTGTTTCAGTTTACGAGGAAATTGTATATCCACCGTCCGATTTTCCCAGTTATACCTTTTGCTTTCAGTTTGTGGGCTATTTATACCATGGTCACATTTATCAAATGCCTTAGCAAAATCTGTGTAAAGACATCCACGTTTTTCTTTTCCCCTTCTAGCGCTTTAAGAATTTTGTCATAGTGTTCCAAAAGTTGTGAGAGACATGATCTTCCCGCTCTGAACCATGTTGACCGGTGTTGTGTAGTTCATGGTTGTCTCCATGAATGTTGAAATTTTGCTTCGCAGGACTCCTCAGAACAACTTTAATGATGTGAGAGGTTAGAGCTACCGGGCGGTAGTTTTTTGGTAGTGCTTTACTCCCTCCTTTATGCAGTAGGGCAATTATTTCGTTTTCAAGCTATCTGGTATGTCACCAGTGTCTAGACTCCTTCTCCACATTATAGCCAGGTGTTTTGAGAGGTTTTCCTTACATTTCTTCATTAGGATCGAATTACATGAGTCCGGGCCTGGTGCCGAGTGGGATGCATGTTGGAAATGGCCTCTTCTATGTCTTTTGGACCGAAATCAATATCCAGCATCTGAGGGGTTTTCCGTGGGGGAGGTTTCCATGAAAAATATATTTTGGTCTCTGATGACTTCTGCTTCATCAGGCTCACTGAATGCCATTTCGTACTGCCTGCTTAAGAGTTCGCTCATTTCCTTTTTGTCCCCTGTGAAAGAGCCGTCCCCTTTGCTCAGTGGGCCGATGTTTGATGTTGTTTTAGCCTTTTGTTTGGCGTATGAAAAGAAGTATTTGGAATTTTCCTTCATACCTGCAATAGCTTTCCTCTCCTCTTCCATATGTTGTAGTTCATATGATATTCTTAGCCTTTGTTCAATTTCCACAATTTCTCTATCTATTTCGACCTTTTGCCTATCCTGTAGATTTTGATGTGTGCGTCTTTGTGTGAGTAATTTTCTTCTTCTGTACAGCCTCCTCCTTTCCCGATCTTGTTTGCTTCTCTTCGTTTTGTTTGTCTTGCAGGTAGATGGTGGCTACAGATTTGGGTCATGGTTTCTGTTATTAAGACTAGACATTCTGCTGGTGTCAGGTTATCCATTAAATCTTCCGAGTCTATTTCCTCCATTTCTTGATTTACCTCTTCCCACCTAATGTTTTTGTTATTGAAGTTAAATTTACTGAAGGGGCCGGTTTTTGTTCTCGATTCTGAGGTTGTCTGTACACTTTCTAAGGTTGTTTTGATATCAATTAATTTATGATCTGAGTATGTTTTGTCCGATATGTTAATGCTGTGTACTAAGGGGTGGTGGTTAGGGAAGACCAGGTCAAGGATATGGTTTTCCCCGTGTGGGTTCAGCAATATGTTGGGTAAGACTAAAAAAAAATCACAAAGTTCAAAAAGCTCTCTCGTATTAGTATTTGCTTCTCCGGTGTTATTTGCCACTAACTGGTTTTCTAGTTGTCTCCATTTAATTGTTTGGTAGGTTAAAGTCTCCTAGCCATATAATATTTGGTGTTGGCTTCCCCAGGGTTTCCACTTCTGATTTTATTTTGTTGAGCTGGGGTTTGAATTCTTCTCGGGATGAGTCTGGAGGCCTGTATGTAACAATAACTGCTAAATTTAGGGATTCTATTTTAACTCCAAGTATTTCCACCACTTCGTTACTGTTATTTAGGAATTCGGTACATATCAGTGAGTCATGTATGTACAAGGCTACACCTCCATGTGATCTATGCGTTCTGTCCGCCCTATGTAGGTTGTAACCAGGAATCGATTACCCACTATCTTGCTGATCTTTAATGTGAGTTTCTGTGAGAGCCGCAAATATAGCGTTTCAATTCTAGCAGGCCCCTAATAAAT
>CM064503.1:58501494-58610799 GCA_032716605.1 Paralithodes platypus | reverse complement strand
TCGGTTTCTATCCCTCCCTCGCTGTGCCTTTGGGGATCTCTAATTTCCTTTCGCCGGCGCGTTCCATAGCCGCGGTTGTTGGACGGCCATTGTTTCACTTTCCTCACCCTAGTAAGACTCCGGTTGTTCCTCAGGCTCTGTCCTATCTTCTCCTATTCTCTTTCTAATTTTTATAAATGATCTCCTTAACTGTACCTTAATTCCCATCCATATCATACGCAGACGACTCAACCTTACACTACTCCATTAGTTTTTCAGAACGCCCCTATCCTGCAATCCCTCAACGACAAACGTAATGAAGCCAGAGAAACTCTTAATTCTGATCTAAATACTATTTCCAATTGGGGGCAGAGAAAACCGTGTTAACTTTAATGCTTCCAAAACCCAATTTACTCCATCGATCTACCCGTCAGGAATCTCCCAGCGGACTATCCCTTATTCTTGCAACAATACAAAATCAACCCTTCATCTTGTCTCCGTCAATATTCTTGGTGTTTCCTTTTTCTTCTGCTCTCATTTGGAAGGACCATATTAACCAGTCTTGCTAAGGCAGCCTCCCAGAAGCTGGGTGGTGCTCAACCGCTTTTAGGGGGTTCTTTTGCCCCTGCACAGCTTCTTGGCTCTGTACAGGGGCATAGTGCGCCCTTGTATTGGAGTATTGTTTCCAACATGTGTGGGGAAGGTTTCCTCTCACAAAAACCCGCTCTCCTAGAACAAAGTTGAAAGGAAGGGTCCTTTCGTATCATTAACCCTCCCGTCCACTCACCAACCGCTGCAATCCTCTCTCGCTCTCTCGCCGCAATGTTTGCTCTCCTCCAATCTCTCTCGCTATTCTAACTCGCTTACCTATGTAATCAGTGTTCCTCAGAGCTAATCCCAGTGCTTACCACCTCCTTTTACGTAGGGCACGTGGTACCCTCCGTTCTTTGCAACTCAATCCCAACCCCTACTCTGTGCAACTCTCCTCCCAACCCAAGAGTGAAACGTTTTACGTCTCAAACTTTCTTCTACTCAACAGCTGAGCTCTGGAACTCTCTCCCTCCAGACTCAGTCTTTCCCTCTTCCTATGACTTAAATTGCTTCAAACTCCGTGTGTCCAGGCATTTTGGCTCGAACGTCCCTTGATTTTGGCCCTGTCACTCTTTCAACTATTGGGGGGGGGGGGGGGGGGGGGTGGGTGCACCCCTCGCTATAGGCAGTTTAGCCTTTTTGCCTTCCCTCAATCACATAGAAAAAAAAAAAAAAAAAAAACTATTACCCCCTTCTGTACCAATATGTCCTTTACTATTTGATTTCAGGCACATTTAAAAATATTGTATTAACCTTAACGGTTAGTTAGATATATGGTAGCTAAAAGGATTAATTGAGATAGTCTAAGTCATTTTGTTCATGGGTAGACGTCCTTTTTAAGCTAAACCCTTTCTAATATAGAGTAGGGGTAGGCAGCCCCGCCCAGGGAAGTACTTACCTGCCAAGGTTTCGGGAGACTAGGGAATAGTCCTGAAATTCAATTTTCTTCCTCCCAGGCCTTGGTAGCTGGATACATATCTTTTCTGCCTTTCACACATCAGGGGTAGTCATGAAAACCCTCTTTATATAACATACACATCCAACTTCACGACATTGCCCTACCATACGCTATCCTCTAATCCATAAAACCTAACCTTTACCCACTACATATCATACATGCAACACCATACACTTACCTATAAAGATGGCAGTACAATTTGTTAAGAGCAAACCTGGTGGTTCCCTACGGATATCCACCCCCCGGCAGGGTTGGGTCCATTGACACAGGGCCTGGGTGTGGTGGTGTGGGTGGGGGGTGCCCGGTCGTCCCATCATGCGACTGTGTTCAAAGAGCATTGCAACGGTCCACAAAGCTGCTCGTCGGTGTGCGGATCTTTTTCTTTAGTAATATAAGGGGACTTCACTCTACCATCAATTCTGTACACCAATTTCTCCACGCAGAATCCCCGACTCTCCTTTTGTTTGACAGAGACTCAAGTTACATCCACATCTGACACGTCTAGATTTAATTTTCCAGGTTATCAACTGCCTCCCAAAGGGCAGACCTAAACGAGGTGTATGTGGCTGCGGACGCAAAAATCTGAAATTGCCCTGGAGGAGGTTACTGAGTTTCAATTGTCCCCTATTTTGGATTATTCCTATATACAAATTAATTCTTCCTGCTGGTAAATTTAAAATACATATTTGCATCTTACCGTTCCCCAAATACTCTCTCCAGAGCAAAGTCTTTTTGATTCTCTGTCCTCAACAACTCAGTGTCCTCCACTTAATGCCTTCAATCTGAAATCACTGTGTTGGGTGATGGTTAATGTCCATCATGTTGAATGGCTCACTCCATTCAGCCAGGACTGATGATGCTGGTCTTGAATGTGAGGCTATTTGCAGACTCATTTAATCTCACTCAAACTAGTCAACCAACCCACCTACCGTGTACCAGATAATCCTAATCATAATTCCCACCTACTGGACTTATTTTTAACACCAATTCAAGAAAATTATGATGTTACAGTGAGGTCCCTCGCTTGGATCTTCCTGATCACTGTCTGATACAGGCCACCTGTCTATCACCTACCACACCTTCCCACTCTGAACCTGTTTTGGTAACAACATGGCATTACGATAGGGCAGACTGGGAGGGTCTTCAAGGTTTCTTTATTGATATTCCCTGGACCTCTTTCTTTTCTACTGATGCACACTCCACCTTGAGCCACATACAAGATTTTGTAAAAATTGGAATGGAAACTTTTATTCCTCATCAAAAGTACAGTAAAAGATCTAATTCACCTAAATGGTTTGACCATAATTGTGCTAGAGTAACTGAACAAAAAGCAATAGCCTACAATGCATACACAAGATCAAAAACACATGAAGCCTTTAATTACTTTAGAAACATCAGAAATCAGGCCAAAACTGTATTTAACCTAACTAAATCACACTTTCTCCACAAGCAGGCAAATAAACTTCTAAATAATCCAAATGATAACAAAATATTTTGGTCTACTCTTAACTCATTTAAATCCAACTTCACTACTACTTCATCCATTCCACCATTAAAATCTCCGACTGGCAATCTTGTAAGTGACCCACGAGGTAAAGCTAACTTTCTTGCGGATATTTTCTCCACCAACTCAACCTTAGATGAAATAAATCAAGATGTCCCTGTACTTAATTTTAATTCGCCTGAGATTCCCTCACTTAAGATCCACACCAGACATGTCAAAACTATTTTGCAGAATCTCTCAGTAGATAAGGCTCCTGGTCCAGATGAAATTCCTCCAATAGTACTTAAGAATTGCTCCTTGGTGCTCGCTCCCGTATTGGCAAAATTTCCGTCTGTGTACTCATACCTCATGCTTCCCAGTACCCTGGAAAGAAGCAAACATCCATCCAGTTCCTAAAAAAGATGCCTCTTCAGATCCATCAAACTACAGACCAATAGCTATAACTTCCACTCTTGGTAAAGTCTTTGAAATTATATTAAATAATCACATAATTAAGCATCTTGAGAATAATAAATTAATCAGTGATAGGCAATATGGTTTTAGACGATGTCGATCAACTGCAGACATGCTTTGCCTTCTTACGCATCAAATCAACCAAGCTACAGACCAACATGGTGAAACACATACAATAGCACTGGATATATCAAAGGCATTTGATAGAGTCTGGCATCAATCCTTATTGTCGAAGATGTCACACTACGGCCTTGGCATCATTAGTTCCACAATTTCTTCTTATGTTCATAATAGAAAAATATGTTGTAATGGTAGATGGCCTTTATTCTCAATTTCACTCAATAAATGCTGGTGTTCCCCAGGGATCAGTTTTGGCCCCAATTCTGTTCCTCATTCATATCAATGATCTCATATCTACCACTCATAATCCAATACATTCCTACGCAGATGACTCAACACTCCACAGTTCCTTCACATTTACCAATTCTTTCACCCAACCCGATCTTATAAATTCAAAAATAAACACTGCAATTTCTCTGAACCAGGACCTTTCTAGAATTAATGGATGGGGACAAAAGAATCTAGTTTCCTTTAATGCACAGAAAACCAAGTACATTTCAATTGTCTAAACGACAGAATCGCACTGACTCCCATATATTTTTTTAATGATGTAAATATTCCCACTTCCCCTAGTATTGACATTCTCGGTGTAACATTAACTACTAACTTGAGCTGGACACATTATGTTAGAAGCATTGCTAAGAATGCCTCTAAAAAACTGGGACTCCTGTACAGAGTTCGAGAATTCTTCACTGACGAGCAGTTGGCCGTAATATATAAAAGTCATGTGCGTTCTCAGATGGATTACTGTTCACCTCTGTGGGGTGGAAGTGGAGTGGTTGCATTGAGGCAGTTGGACAAAATTCAAAATAAAGCTATTAGATTAATGTATGTGGAATGACAGACCAAATGGAAAGGTTCAGATGTGAGAGAATGGGAATGTGGAATGGGTGTGTGTGCTGGAGTGAGTGAAGGAACAGCGAGAGAAGGTGCATGTTTGTTTGTAAGTAGCAAATGGAAGGAATGTGTAAGAGAGTATGGGTCTGTGGGTTCAAGGATTGTGTGGGTGAGAATGAAAGTAGGAATACAAACTTGGGTGATTGTATGCGTGTATGCCCCGACAGAGGATATACTTGAAAGAAAGAAAGAGGAGTTCTGGATGAATGTGGAGGCGTGCCTGGAGAAGTTTGACAAGAACGAAAGAATATTTCTGATTGGGGATATGAATGGTAAGGTGGGTGATAGGAAAGTTGAGGGAGTGGTGGGAGGGTGGGGGTACCATCAGAGGTGAATGGGAATGGTAGTGCACTTGTGGACGTATGTGTGGGGAGGAGGCTGTGGATAGCCAACACCTTCTTCCGACACAGAATGATCCACAGGTACACGTGGAAACGGATGTTGACGATCAAAGATAAGACAGTGGTGGAACGAAAGTCATTGATTGATTATGTATGTGTGGATGAACGAATGAAGAAATCTGTGATGGATGCTAGGGTGTATAGGGGTATTGGGGGGTCTGTCTGATCATTATGTAGTGGTAGCTAAGGTTAGGATACAAAGAAGTGGGTGAGGAGAGCGGGAGGGAGGCGAGAGGAGGGTGGAATGGTGAGGAGGGTGGAGAGGTTGCAGGAGGAGGAAGTCAGGGAGGAGTACAGGAGAGCAGTGGAAAGACGACTAGGTGGGTTCGACCTGGAAGTTATGGAGGAAAGTGGAGTAGATGAGCAAGGTGTTTAAGGATGAGATCTGTGCAGCATGTGAGGAGTGTGTGGAGTGAGGAGAAGAGGGAGGGGAGTGAACGGTACAGCATGGTGGACAGAAGAGGTAAGAATAGCTGTGGAAGAAAAGAAGAAAGCATATAGAGACTGGTTGGCGATGTAGAGGGAATGAAGATTCCGAGAGACAGAAACGAGCGAGGTACGTGGAGAGTAAGAGGGTGGTGAAGAGAGTAGTGAAGGAAAGTAAGAGAAGAGTCGATGAGGAATTTGGAAGGAATCTGAGTGTAAAATGGAGGGAGAGTAAGAAACTGTTCTGGAAAGAAGTCAAGAAAGTTAGGGAAGGTAGCAAGGGAAACAGTAAGGGTGTGAAAGATAAGAATGGGAGAATGCTAGCCGAGAAGCAAGAGAGAGTCGAAAGATGGAGGGAGTACTTCAGTGAGTTGCTAATTGAAAGGAATGAAGAGCCAGCAAACATAGCTGGATATGGTATGGGAGGGAGAAGAAGAGAAGGAGTGGAGGAGGTGGGGATCAGGAGGTCCGAAGTGTGGGAAGCCATGAAAAGAGTGAAGTTGGGGAAAGCACCAGGAACAGATGGAGTTGTGTGGGGAAATGTTGAGGTATGGTGGTGAGATAGTGATAGAATGGTTATGGAAATGTGCAAACTAGCATGGGAGAAGGGGAGTGCACCCGATGACTGGAAGACTGGCATAATAGTCTCCCGATATAAGGGCAACGGGGAAAGAAGAGTGTGTGGTAGCCACTGAGGAATATGTCTTCTAAGCTTAGTAGGGAAGGAAGACAGTAGGGTAGTGATTGAGAGAGTGAGATTGAGAACGGAGAAATGGATAGGCGACGAGCAGGGAGGTTTTAGGAAGGGAAGAGGATGTGTAGATCAGATTTTTACCCTGAATTGTGTTGTGGAGAAGTATCTGGAGAAGAAACAAAAGGTGTATGTTGCCTTTATGGACTTGGAGAAGGCCTATGACAGAGTGGATAGAGAAGGTTTGTGGAAAGTACTTAGGAATATACGGAGTAGAGGGCAAGTTGCTGAAAGCAGTGAAGAGCATGTATGAGGGTGCAAAGGCGGCAGTACGTGTGGAGAGTGAGCAAGAGCGAGTTCTTTGACCTGAATGTTGGTTTGAAACAGGGTGTGTGATTGTCCCCGTGGTAGTTTACTGTATATATGGATTGAGTCATGAAAGAAATATTATCAAGAGCAGTGGATGTTGGTGTATCGCTGAAAAGGGAGGGAATTGAGTGGAAGCTACCTATACTGCTGTTTGCGGGATGATGCAGTCCTGAGGAGTAATAAGGAATGGGAGTTGCAGGGTCTGGTAAATGAGTTTGGAACAGTGTGCGAAAAACGGAATTTGAAGGTAAATACGGGGAAGAGCAAGGTTATGGTCTTCGAAAGGGGTGAAGTCACAGAGTGTGAGGTGAAGCTGAAACGGTCAGGCTATGGAGATCGTCAACTCTTTTAAGTATCTGGGCAGTGTGTTGAGTAAAGATGGGACTATGGATGAAGAGGTGCGGGAGAGGGTACAACAGGGGAAGAGGGTTGTCGGAACGCTAAAAGCAGTAACAAGAAATAGGGTGGTCAGTATGGAAGTGAAGAAGTCCTTGCATGACAGTGTGGTAATCCCGACACTGACTTACGGAAGCGAAGCATGGACGTTGGTTGAGAGACTCAGACCAAGAGTGAGAGCAGTGGAAATGAATTACTTAAGGAGTGCGTGCGGAGTTACATGGAGGGATAGACAGACTAATGAGGAAGTAAGAAGGAGGTGTGGTGTGGAGGTAGATGTGCTGGAAAGTGTGAAAAGGAACAACTTGAGATGGTTCGGCCATATGGAACGTATGGAAAGCGAGAAAATTACTAAGAGGGTGTACGAGAGCGAGGTGGAGGGACAGAGGGGGAGAGGTAGACCGAATATGAGGTGGAAGGATGGAGTGAGGAACTACATGAACGAAGGCGGTGCTGGTTGGGGGGAGGGGCGTCGACTGACTGGGGACAGAGGTGCATGGGGGCGGTTCGTTCGTGGCCACCCCTTCGGGGATCACGGCGTCAGGCAATAGATAGATAGATAGATTAATCAATAACCCTGTAATCACACAGGACCTTCCTACATTATCCATACGAAGAAATGTTGCATCCCTTGAATTATTCTACAGATATTTACACAGCAATTGTTCCCAGGAACTTGCTTCAATTGTGCCGCCTCTCCACATCTTTCCCCGTAGAACTAGGGCAGCTGAGAGCGTCCATGAATTTACACTTTCTCCTCCACAATGCAGAACTTCTGCTTATCAGAATTAATTTATCCCCAGAGCTACTACTCTTTGGAATTCAATTCCCTCGAATTGCTTTCCACAAACTTACAATCTACAAATGTTTAAATCCAGTTGTTACAAACATTTTATGAATGGAGGATGCCTTTAGGCACATGGACCTTTTTGTTTTATCTGTGTTTTTCCTTCCTCCGTTCATTGTCTCTTAAAAAAAACAAAAAACAAAAAAAAAATAATAATAATAATCTAATAGTTGCCAGAATGTAATGCAAAGTACATCACCGGTACAGAAGGGGTTAAACCGCTACTAAAAAAAAATATCAACACATCACATTTAAGAATATACAAAATCTAAACATTGCACACCTACTCAACATTATCTGGGCAAAAAAAAAAAAAAAAAAAAAAAAACGTGTGTAGTTAGAAAGTGTGTGCCGCAGTGGACGATATAGGGTGAGACAGCTCCGTTCAGTCCATTATATACCACTAATAAGCCATTCAGTACAGGCCACGACTTTGTTTATTGGATTTCAGCTGTATTTAGACGATTTTATGCAGTCTCAAAAGGATCCGAGGTAGTAAAAATGGTTAATTGAAATAGTCTGTACTGAATCCTAAGCTGAATAAAATCGTGTAATAGTTGCCAGAATATAATGAAAAAGACGTCACCGGTACAGAAAGGGTACACTGCTAATATATAACCCGCTTATCTATTCTCAGGGAAAGTTTGGTGTTTATGCTTGGAGGGTGAATAATAAGTCTACATGGATAATAGGCTAGATCTACAGATGGTTATCGTGTTAACTTGGTGTATAATATCATCCTGCAGAATATGTTCAGAATTAATGTTAATATTAAGTATTAATGTTTACGTAAACAATATGCAAACAAATACTTAACAGCTATGCAAACAAATGGGGGGGGGAGTTGCTTTTTCTGTTCCTCCTTCTCCCTCACTAGCACTATTAGTTTTCACACTTTAAGACGTTCGTTCCATTAGTTTGGCCATTTTAAGGCCTTTCACTCAATTTATATGTCAATATTACGACCTTTCGTGCCATTTATGTGTAGATTATTGGTGGAAAGCGATAGCGAGCCTGTAGTTTCGGAAAAACCGGCCTTTGGCAATTTTTCTAATGAAAAATTTACACATTTATCTAGAAGGGGGATCTTGGGGATGATTTCTTAAGATTGATGGAGGATTATGGAGGAAACTAAAAGAATAATAATTAAACAAATAAATCTATCTATCTATTTATTGCCTGACGCCGTGATCCCCGAAGGGGTGGCCAAAATACACACAAATAAATCAACCAACAAATAAAACCTTCCCCCTTAAAGTAAACTAACCTAGCCACTACCTAACATGGGAAGTACCCCCATACTCCTACTATAACCCCCCGCCCACTACCATCACTGGGCACCATGAATTGCTCCCATTACCTTAATTATACTGCCATCATTGACTCAGGTACCACACACATAATTATATAGACGCACTCATACACACATGCATACGCACACACGCGCGCGCAGACACACACACACACACATACACGAATACACACCCACACGCACATACTAACATGAGTACATTATTTCAACAACCAATATACAGAAAATGTTTAGTAGAAAACAACAATATATATATATATATATATATATATATATATATCTCTCACACACACACACACATGTACATACACACATCACTACATCACTTCGACACCATTACTTATAATCTCTTTCTCTCTCTCTCTTTCTCTCTCTCTCTCTCTCTCTCTCTCTCTCTCTCTCTCTCCCTCTCTCTCTCTCTCTCTCTCTCTCTCTCACACACACACACAGGCTGGTTGCGTGTAGGTTGCCTCTGATAATTTAACTAGTGGATTCCGGTACAAGGATGGGTAATTACATTTGGGCGTTCTAGCCAATTTGATCCCAATTCTCGATCGCTTTCCAGTAAATTGCGAGTAAGTACTATGTTTTTCGTTGAGAGAGTGTGTGTGTGTGTGTGTGTGTGTGTGTGTGTGTGTGTGTGTGAGAGAGAGAGTGTGTGTGTGTGTTTGTATGTGTATTTTTCACTCTCAATCTCTCTGTTTTTCATTCGCAAACACACACACACACACACACACACTCCCTCTCTCTCTATCTATCTCCCCCTCCAGTATGATATACTCACCGTAGTACCTGGTTTACAGCACACCTAGCAGTGATAACACCTGGCCCCCTCCTTGTCACTGCCCACTATTTGACTGAGGACCCGGTGGTAACAAATATCATGGACCCCCTATGTTTTGACTGAGGACCCGGTGATAACAAATATCGTGGACCCACTATGTTTTTCTTTATGCAATTATAGCTCTGTGGATTGATATTTGGATGGAACTTGCTTTTCAATAAATAGTATATATAGTTTTGCTATGCATTTGGCTATGAGAACATTATCATCTTTGTACTCTGTCCAAGAACTGAGCAGAGACCCCCTCTCATTCATTATAATTTTATTTATTTGTGATAGCTTATATCCTTATATTAATTATTAATAGGTTGTATGATTTATTATTAACTTTGTCATTCATATTCCCTTTCTTCTCTCTCCCCCCCCTCCCCACTCACATTTCCATCATGTAAAATGAAAAAAATAAATATATATATAATATATATAATTATATTATATATATATATATATATATATATATAATACAAATGAGAGAGAAGCCTTATACTGTAGAAGTTCAACTAAAGACAATAAACTGATGCCTCCGATAAATAAATAATTAGGGCTCTAGGCGTGTTTTGGCAGTGAGAGGTGTGTTTGTTAATGCTCCACCGTGGCAACAAATCAATTTAATATTTTAATCCAGGTTATGTTAATAAGAAGGGCGATTTACATTTATTAACCCCTTCTGTACCGGCCACGTCTTTTCTACTTTACTTCAGCTCCATTTAGACTATCTTATTAAGCTTAGGAAGGATAACAGCACACCGGAATGCCAAAACAAATACCCTCATTGTTCCCTGATTAAAATAGCATTGTATGAATATTCCCATATTCAAAATGCTACAGGGGGGCAATGCCTAGTGAGTTAATTGCTCAATAGGTGGCATTCTGAGAGTGAGGGTCCGGGTGTGGGACATGAGACTGAAGCGCAGAGGCGAGGCGGCTTCAGAGATGGAATTGCTTCGAGCCGTGAAGCTTCGCATGTCTCACTCCCTAGACTGGAGCAAGACATCATGGGCCTCACCGTGTTCAGCGGTAGAGTGTAAAGGCTATCAGCCTATGCCCGAGAGGGAGTAGTTGGAATATAGAAGAAAAAAAATTGGTAACTAAGACGATAAATTGAGTTAGTCTGTTGCGTTTTAATTTGTAGATGTCCTTCGTAAGCTTAATGAAATTGTCTAATAATTTCCCGAATATAATGAAAAGGACGTCGCCGATACAGAAGGGGTTAATTCAGTTTCTAGCTTACTCCAATTAAATTATTTGGGTGTCTCGCATGAGGCTGCTCTGGGATAGCATGATAAGCAGGAGCAGTGTGGCAAGGATAATTACTGTAATTTTCACCATATTACAAACTAAATGTGGTCAGAAAAAATACTAATACTAATAAAAATCTTCAGGTTGTTTATTAAGTGCCATTTTCTCTCTAGCACACGCTTTGAGATTCAATAGCGCTAATAGTGCAAGGGTGGAGAGAGAGAGAGAGAGAGAGAGAGAGAGAGAGAGAGAGAGAGAGAGAGAGAGAGAAATGAAGTCAAGTGGCGTGGGCCGAGCATCACTCCCCCACCCCACCAACCCGCACAAACAAACACACACACACACACACCTCCTCCCATGTCCGCTTGCCTACCTACATAATAATCACTATATAATTAGAGATCACTAACTGTTCAACCCCTCACTAAAAAACTAACCAAGAAAGCACCACCAATCGGGTCCGTCAGAGCTCTGGGGCGGGATAAAAAGATTGAGCCTCGCTATTTAGGAAGATAATAGCCTGTCACCGAGAACCACGCCATCCTGGGCTATCTTTGGGGCTGACTGGGCTACTATCTCTGAGGCTGACTGGGCTATATCCGAGGCTGACTGGCACGCATATAAAACTCTCACTTACCTTATTAGCTGCATTGCCCATGGCACTCTGCTAGTGAATGCATTTATTGCTTGGCAGTGGGCACTCACAATGTACTCTTTCTACCCATAGACATAAAACCATTTATTTACTTATGTAAATTCCCTTTACGTGTCGTTATCTTTTATGTTGTCCTTACCCCTCCCCGCCTCCCCCCCCCCCCCTCTCTCTCTCTCTCTCTCCACTTCCCCATAATCGATCACCCGCCTCATAACTCTCAGATCCTACCCCATAAACCCATCCTTCACTGTTGTTAAGTACCACACCCACAACCTTAAGTCACATTATCGGCTTCTTTCTTCTTTAACCCCCTTCTGTACTGGCGGCGTCTTTTTAATCTTAGTCTAGCTATATTTAGACGATGCTGTGCAGTTTAAGAAGGATCTGTGGTAGTAATAAAGGGTTAAGTGAGATAGTTCGAAGCTTGTTAATTGTGGTGGCCCCTTTTAAACTGATTAAGATCGTTGAATAGTAGCCATAATGAAGTTAACAGGGGGTGCACCGGCACTGAAAGGTTTAGATTATTTACTTGACTCATCCTTCTTTGTGCAGTTTTTTGTTCTTCAAATAATTGTTTTACAGGCAGTAGGTATTTCTTACGTGCAAAAGTGTATAATGTTATACTGTTATTACTGATGGAAACACCGCCTATATCTGTTACCCTTTTAATTACGCTTATATGATTTTATATTTATAGGGGAGGTGTGGTGGAGTGGTCTTGCCACTGGCCTGGTAATCCAAAGGTCCCGGGTTCAAATCCCGATGTATCAATGGGAAGATATTATTGGGATGGAATTTGTGCTGTACCTAGTATCAGTGCATTACCACAAGCCCACCGAAACGTCAATAAAATACCCTCATTGTGCCCTGATTAAATAGCACTGTATGAATATTCCCATATTCAAAATATGCTATAGGGGTGCAATGCCTGGTGAGTTATCTGCTCAACAGGTGGCGATGTGTGTGTGTAAGTGTGAGAGTCCGAGTGTAGGGGGTGAGACAGTGGAACACGGGAGCGGGGTGGCTTCAGAGATGGGGTCGTTTCGGGCCATGAGTGAGCACCGTCCCTCATGTGAGGGCAAGATGGCAGGTGCTCGTTTTGCTCTACGTACTTTACATGTCTCACTCCCTACCTTACCTTACCTTTTGATACCTTGTGATGTGTTCGCCACTCTTCTAGCGGCACCAAGGAGTGCGACGCCCCTCGTTATGGGTGGTGATTTGGTGCAGTAGACTGTTTGAAGCGACAGCTCGCTCCCTTGCGAGGATGGGCTCGTCTGGCACTTTTTGCAGTTCGACATCTAGGGCTCTCTTGAAGTTGTCTAACGAGATGTCCCTCATGTCTCTTACTCGCTGTGGGAGTTTGTTGAAGAGACGTAGGCCTCTGTGTGATAACCAGCCCTCTCGCAGAGAGCCCATAGCACCCCCGTTATTCATCCGGGGGATTTCGCATTCCCAGCCTCTCCTATCACTGAATTTCATGACTATCGGAGTATGTAGGTTTGGTACTAAACCCTCTGCGATTTTCCACGTGTATATTATTAGGTAACGTTCTCTTCTACGTTCCAGTGAGTACAGATTCAGTGCTCTTAAACGCTCCCAATAGTGTAGATGTTTTATCGAACTTATATGCGAAGTGAAATTTCTTTGTACACTCTCTACGTCATTTATTTCACCTGCTTTGTATGGGGATGTTAATACGCTACAGTATTCAAGCCGCGGTAGCACTAGAGATTTGAAGAGCGTTATCATAGGCAATTCACCGCGTGTTTTAAAAGTACGCAGAATCCAACCCGTTAGACGTTTCGCAGCCGCCACTTTGACCTTGTTATGTACTTTGAAACCCATATTTTCAGACATTAATACCCCAAGGTCTTTCACACTGTCTTTCCGTTCCATTATGTGGTTAGATTCTGTTAAGTAATTTGTAATTTCTTTAACACCATTATTATCTCCGTACCATATTAATTGGAATTTTTCTTCATTGAATTGCATGTTGTTTTCCCTGGTCCACTGGAACACTACATTCATGTCTTCCTGCAGTCGGCCCGTGTCCTCTTGTGTGTTTACTATCTTGCTTAATTTTGTGTCATCAGCAAAAGACGACATCGTACTGTGTCTGGTGTTGGTATCTATGTCGCAAATTAGTATGAGGAACAGAAGGGGCGCTAGCACTGTTCCTTGGGGCACTGAGCTTTTGACATCCGAAGGCTCAGATGTGACTTGGTTTACTGTTTCAGTTTACGAGGAAATTGTATATCCACCGTCCGATTTTCCCAGTTATACCTTTTGCTTTCAGTTTGTGGGCTATTATACCATGGTCACATTTATCAAATGCCTTAGCAAAATCTGTGTAAATGACATCCACGTTTTTCTTTTCTTCTAGCGCTTTAAGAATTTTGTCATAGTGTTCCAAAAGTTGTGAGAGACATGATCTTCCCGCTCTGAACCCATGTTGACCGGTGTTGTGTAGTTCATTTGTCTCCATGAATGTTGAAATTTTGCTTCGCAGGACTCGCTCGAAAACTTTAATGATGTGAGAGGTTAGAGCTACCGGGCGGTAGTTCTTTGGTAGTGCTTTACTCCCTCCTTTATGCAGTGGGGCAATTATTGCGTTTTTCAAGCTATCTGGTATGTCACCAGTGTCTAGACTCCTTCTCCACATTATAGCCAGGTGTTTTGAGAGGTTTTCCTTACATTTCTTCATTAGGATCGAATTACATGAGTCCGGGCCTGGTGCCGAGTGGGATGGCATGTTGGAAATGGCCTCTTCTATGTCTTTTGGACCGAAATCAATATCCAGCATCTGAGGGGTTTCCGTGGGGGAGGTTTCCATGAAAAATATATTTTGGTCTCTGATGACTTCTGCTTCATCAGGCTCACTGAATGCCATTTCGTACTGCCTGCTTAAGAGTTCGCTCATTTCCTTTTTGTCCCCTGTGAAAGAGCCGTCCCCTTTGCTCAGTGGGCCGATGTTTGATGTTGTTTTAGCCTTTTGTTTGGCGTATGAAAAGAAGTATTTGGAATTTTCCTTTATACCTGCAATAGCTTTCCTCTCCTCTTCCATATGTTGTAGTTCATATGATATTCTTAGCCTTTGTTCAATTTCCACAATTTCTCTATCTATTTCGACCTTTTGCCTATCCTGTAGATTTTGATGTGTGCGTCTTTGTGTGAGTAATTTTCTTCTTCTGTACAGCCTCCTCCTTTCCCGATCTTGTTTGCTTCTTCGTTTTGTTTGTCTTGCAGGTATATGGTGGCTACAGATTTGGGTCATGGTTTCTGTTATTAAGACTAGACATTCTGCTGGTGTCAGGTTATCCATTAAATCTTCCGAGTCTATTTCCTCCATTTCTTGATTTACCTCTTCCCACCTAATGTTTTTGTTATTGAAGTTAAATTTACTGAAGGGGCCGGTTTTTGTTCTCGATTCTGAGGTTGTCTGTACACTTTCTAAGGTTGTTTTGATCTCAATTAATTTATGATCTGAGTATGTTGTGTCCGATATGTTAATGCTGTGTACTAGAGAGTCGTTGTTAGTGAAGACCAGGTCAAAGATATTGTTTTCCCGTGTGGGTTCAGCAATATGTTGGGTAAGACTAAAAAAATCACAAAGTTCAAAAAGCTCTCTCGTATTAGTATTTGCTTCTCCGGTGTTATTTGCCACTAACTGGTTTTCTAGTTGTCTCCATTTAATTGTTTGGTAGGTTAAAGTCTCCTAGCCATATAATATTTGGTGTTGGCTTCCCCAGGGTTTCCACTTCTGATTTTATTTTGTTGAGCTGGGGTTTGAATTCTTCTCGGGATGAGTCTGGAGGCCTGTATGTAACAATAACTGCTAAATTTAGGGATTCTATTTTAACTCCAAGTATTTCCACCACTTCGTTACTGTTATTTAGGAATTCGGTACATATCAGTGAGTCATGTATGTACAAGGCTACACCTCCATGTGATCTATGCGTTCTGTCCGCCCTATGTAGGTTGTAACCAGGAATCCATACCTCACTATCTTGCTGATCTTTAATGTGAGTTTCTGTGAGAGCCGCAAATATAGCGTTTCCTTCTAGCAGGCCCCTAATAAATGGTACTTTGTTCGTGGTTCTATTTTTTAGGCCTTGGATATTTGCAAACAAGATTGGGGAGGGATTGTTTGGAGTACTATGTGTACCTAATAGTCTTCGGGATGTCTCCTAGACTGGAACAAGACCTCACGGGCTTCACTGTTCATTGTAAAGCGGTGAATGTTAAGGCTCTCAGCCTATGCCCGAGAGGAAGTAAGTTGGAATATAGAAACAAAAATATATATATATATATCCGTGTTTCTCCGCCGCCACACGAATTACTCTTATTATTATAGTCATATTGCCAATCTTCCTTCTTTACCTACACTGCATATCTCTCTCTCTCTCTCTCTCTCTCTCTCTCTCTCTCTCTCTCTCTCTCTCTCTCTCTCTCTCTCACTCACTCTCACTCTCTCGTACACACACACACACACACGCTCTCTCTCTCTCTGCTTGACCTTGTACTCGCAACAAAAGAAGAATCAATAGAGAATTTGAATGTTGGTGATGAATTCAGTAACAGCGACCATCGTACGATAACTTTCACTTTAAAGTTTACTAGTAACAAATCAAATAGCAGCATTGAAAAAGTCCCTAATTTCAAGAAAGCAAATTTTCATAAACTTAAATCAAAGCTTAAAGAAACTGACTGGAGCTTTCTGACTAACAATAACGACATAAATACATCTTGGGAGTGTTTCACAACCACTTACCTTAACACCTTAAGAGCGGCATATGCGGTTTATTTATATGTACCGCCCAGCGGGGTGTTTTTTGCCAAAATAGGGCTGTTTACGTGATCATTTTCATGCCTAAATAAGACCCAGAACGTAAAACAAGTATCTATCCCTGGAAGGGCATAAACAGAGCTTTCGAATGACACCATAACGATCCTTTTATGATGGCTAGTTTTCTTGCAATAACCGTGCAACGCGAGTGCAAAAAGCATGTAATTAGCCTTTCCCGATACAATTCCTTATATAGCGAGTGAGAGAGGGAGGAGGGAGCTGGGATTCGTGTCAGTATGTTCGCCGTGGTGGTCTGGAGCAGTCATACGCTCGCTACTCTCCTGCCACCACTTGTCTCTCTCTCTCAGCAACATTACGTGCTGAAATTGCCACTCGACCTATGTCAAGCGCCGCCACATAGTCCAGCTTTATTTAACTCGACTTATGTTGCTCGCCGCTAATTAAGGGTTAAGGCAGTGCAAGACTGCATACCATCGAAAATACGGCGTCCAGGCCATAATGATAAGCACAAATGGTGGAATAAAGATATTTCAGACTGTCTGCTTGCTAAAAAATTTGCTAATGATAGATTAAAATCCTCACAAAATGACGAAGAACGGGTGAAATTTGTAGAGCTACGACGCAAAGCCAAAAAGTTAATTAAGCAAAGTAAAAAGACCCTGGAGTTACATGTTGCGAATCAAAGTAAAACAAACCCGAAATAATTCTATAGTTATATCAGAAAGAAAAAAGTAGTTACTTCAACTGTTGGACCGTTAGTCAATGAAAATGGAGAATACACCAAAGACGAAGTACAAATGAGTAATGCCCTCAATACCTTCTTTGCATCAGTTTTTACAACCGAAGACCTCAGTGATATCCCTACACCATCGCCGATTCAGATTGATAATTCAGATGTTCTAAGCAATATCACCGTTACAGAGAGAGAAGTATTGAATTGTTTAGATAAACTCAAGGTAAATAAAACGCCTGGACCTGATACAATCTCGCCTAGAGTTCTAAAGGAAGCTAAGGATGAGCTCTCCAAACCACTGACATTGCTATTCAATGAATCCTTGCAGTCTGGGACTATGCCTGAGCAGTGGAAGCTAGCCAACGTAACACCGATATTCAAAAAAGGCAGCAAATCCCTACCCAGTAACTATCGTCCAATTAGCTTAACCTCAATTGTATGTAAAATGTTAGAAACGGTCATAAGAGACAGACTCGTAAATTACTTAGAGGCAAATAACTTACTTAAAGATACTCAACACGGCTTTCGTAAAAAACGTTCCTGTTTAACAAACCTCTTAGACTTCTTCCACAATATCCTTAACCTCTACGATGAGAGTAAAGCTGTAGATATTATATACCTTGATTTTCAAAAGGCCTTTGACAAAGTTCCCCACAAACGTTTACTGCTAAAACTAAAAGCGCATGGAATACAAGACAGTGTGTTGAAATGGATAGAAAATTGGCTCAGCGACAGAAAGCAAAGAGTAGTCATAAACGGTAAGGCATCTAAATGGACCAATGTAAGTAGCGGGGTACCCCAGGGATCGGTACTAGGACCAATTCTCTTTCTAATTTACATCAACGACATAGACGAGGGTCTCACCTGTACAATCTCAAAATTTGCTGACGATACAAAAATTGCAAATAGCGTACTCTCAAAAGAACAAGTTGACGATATGCAACACAATCTAGATAAATTGTCATGTTGGGCCCAAATTTGGCAAATGAGTTTCAATGCGGATAAATGTAAAGTACTACATATCGGATACCTAAATGAGAAAGCAAACTATTCGATGAATGGCACTCAGCTTAACAATGTAAACAGAGAAACCGATCTGGGAGTAACAATATCGAGTAACCTAAAACCGAGTCAACAATGTTCAGAAGTTGTTAAGAAGGCAAACAAAATAATTGGCTTTATAGGCAGGTCATTTGAGCATAAATCCAAAGAAGTTATCCTAACCCTTTACAACTGCCTTAACCCTTAACCCTTGCATTCAATCCTGGTGCCCTTATTACCAAAAAGATATAAACAAGCTAGAACGAGTTCAACGTAGAGTTACCAAAATGATACCTAGCCTAAAGAACAAACCATACGAAGAGCGTCTTAGAGAATTAAATCTATTTCCTTTAACCCAGCGCAGATTAAGAGGGGACTTAATTCAAGTGTTCAAAATCATCAAAGGCATCGACAATATGAACTGTAGTAAGTACTTCACTATCGACCAATCTAATTACACGGGGAAACGGTTGCAAAATTATTGGTAAATCTTTTAACTCCCACGAATCTAAGAATTTCTTCTTCAATCGAGTTGTCAACTTGTGGAATGGGCTTCCCTGAGACGTTATAGACTGCAGCACCGTTGATTCATTTAAACTCCGCTTAGACAAATATCTCGCATCAAACCCACGACTGACTGCGTTTGTAAATGAATAACTTTATTTTATCCCCCCCTCAGTTACTAACCCATCTGTCCCCTACTAACTTCCTAATCCTGCCACGGACATTAGTTCTAGGGCAGTAGTTCCCTTTCCAATGTTCCCTTACCCACTCTAAACCACTGCTTGGACACTTGATCCTCAGTGTTTTGGAGGACAAGCAGCCTAGAAGGGTCACTAGATCTGTTGTTGCTTGATTTCCTTTGTACTCCTTTGTACTGTCTTCCCGGGTCAAATGTCGCCCTACTTGTGCACTGTTTCTCCATCCCAAAACTCCAATACCTCCTGCGCACATCGATGACTTACACGAACAACGGCGGCCTCCAAGAATTAGACAGCATAATCCGAGATGCAGTGACCAGCATCACCAACGTGGAATTTAAAGAACGGGCCTGGACACAAGCCACCCTTCCTGTCCGCCTCGGGGGCTTGGGCATACGGAGAGCCTCGGATATTGCCTCCCCAGCCTTTATCTCTTCCCTCATCGAGACCAACGACCTCGTATTGTCCATCCTTTATTCTAAACCCGGAATGACACTTAACGGGGACGTAACAGCAGCGATTAACACCTGGAAGGGAAGTACAGGAGTAGAGGAGGAGCCTCAGGGTACCTCCAGGAGCAAGCAGAAAGCGTGGGATACCATCTCGGCGAAGAAAACTCAAGAAAATCTCCTAACCAATGCAGACCAGGTTGCAAAAGCACGCCTCCAGGCAGCCGCCCGTTCGGAGAGTGGCTTGTGGTTACACGCCATCCCCATCCCACCTCTTGGAACTCACTTGGATGCTGAAGCGCTCCGGGTTGCCATCGCGCTCAGAGTGGGTGCGGCAGTTTGTCACCCACACACTTGCAAGTGTGATGGGAGGATGGATGCTCAAGGTCACCATGCCTTGTCATGTAATTACAATGCAGGCCGCCTGCCAAGACGCTCTGCACTAAATGATGTCATAAAACGGGCCCTGCAGAGTGCTAACTGTGCATCAATCCTCGAACCACATGGACTTCACAGAGAAGACGGCAAACGGCCAGATGGGATGACCACTTACCCTTACAAGAATGGCCGGTGCCTCGTGTGGGATGCCACATGTGTTGACACTTTCTCCACAACCAACGCCGCCAGAAACGCCGACGAAGCAGGTGAAGCCGCCCGGATAGCAGAAAATAAAAAGCGAGAAAAATATCAAGCCATCGCCAGAATTCATCAGTTCGAGCCCCTGGCATTCGAAACTTCAGGAGTCTTCGGCCCTACCACCCTTAAGATGGTGAATGAAATAGGCCGTAAAATCAGAGAAGTTTCAAGAGAACCCCGGGAAACCCTCTGGCTCAAGCAAAGACTAGGGATGGCTATCCTCCGGGGCAATGCCACCAGCGTCATGAACTCAGTTCGACAGGACTGGGTCATGCCACTGCGTGAGGCCCCGGCAGGAGTGGTGTATCCGTAGTCTTTCCACAGTAGGGTAAAACAAAACATAAACTTTATTTGTATGTAACATGTGTGATGCACATTAATAAAAGGGGATGTGTCGGATGGTTGAAAGCCACAGTTGCTCGCGCGTTTGGGGCTAGCAACACGTATTATGAAAAACATGCATCCTCCTTCATTCACTGTCCCCCCCTTCACTCACTCAACCCCACAATTTGCCGGAGGATAACAGGTTTTTCACAATACGTAGACGGAGGTCTTTTAAAAAAACAAAACAAAAAAACTTGTGCTTGAACGTGTACTCGTCGTCACCTCCCCCCCCCCCCTCCCTCCCTCCCTCGCCGCCTCTCCACCATGCCCTCTCCCCGTGATGGCGAAGTACGCAACTGTCAGTCTTCTCCCCCCCCCCCCCCATACACACTTACACACAAACACACACACTTCCTTACACACTCTGGAGTTTGGAGAGCGTGAGGAAGTGAGGGGGAGGGGGGAGCTGAGTTAACAAGTTTATAAGTAGCCAGAATAACGTGATAATCTTGTCCTCGTGTACCGAAAGAGCTAACATCACTCCTGTCAGCATTACGACAGAAGCAGCCACTAAAGCCTTGTTGACTGTCCTTCACCTTCCGTCAACCCCGCTAGACAAACGACGTCATGACTATCACCCCCCTGTCACTGCTTGTCATACCGCTACCAGGGTTATATTTATGCCACTAGGTGGATAGCCAGAATATCATTACTCACTCTCACTCTCACTTTCTCTCTCTCTCTCACAATGAACCCTCGAACCACGCAAACGAACCTCCGAAATGCAAATACTAGAGGGGGAAATGAGAATTGATTCACTCTGAGATAGCCGAAATTTACATTAACACAACGTTTGTTTCTAAAAGTAGATGGTCATTAATTGATTAACACTTTCAGTACCAGCGACGTCTGTTATTTTTTAATTCTAGCAATGTTAAGCCGATATTAAGCAGCTTAGGAAAGATCTGTGGTAGTAAAAGGGTTGAGAGAGATAATTTGAAGCCTTATTATTGCTACAGGTCTTTCCTAAACTGAATAAAATATATCAATAGTAGCCATAATAAGATAAAATAAGTCACTGGTACGGAAAGGGTTAACCTATCCCGAATTAAATGTAATCATCCCAATATACGTGTACCTAAATTTTGCATTCCAAAAGATCGTTGTGCTATACGAGAACTCAGAATAGTTTAGTGTCTTAGTGTACAAAATATATCCAAGTGCGTCCCCCCTCCTCCCCCCCACCCCCTTCCTCCCTCCTTTTTTTTTGGGGGGGGCCCCCCCCCCCCCCATAGGTCATAGAGTATACAAAATATAACCGATTAATCCCCCGCCCCATCAACGCCCTTGTGTTATAACGTCAGTGTGGGTTTACGTCTTAGAGTATACTAACTAAAACTGATCCACCTTCCCCCTCCCTCCCACCCCCCCTCCCCCTCCCCCTCGAGCTTGTGTTGTTACGTCAGAGTGTGGGTGGGCGTGGGGGCGTGACAAAAGAACCGCCCATCACCCTGACACACTGCGGGCTACAATAGTGCGTCACTCAACCGGACACTATTATTTGGTATGAAGGTATATATAAGTCGGTTCTATTTCCAGATGACGGTAATATAATTATTATATTATATAATCGTTGTATATACGTCCTACTGTACATTTCATGTTATTCTATCACTGCATTATACACATGTTATTCTATCACTGCATTATACACATGTTATTCTATCACTGCATTATACACATTTTATTCTATCACTGCATTATACACATTTTATTCTATCACTGCATTATACATGTTATTCTATCACTGCATTATACACATGTTATTCTATCACTGCATTATACACATGTTATTCTATCACTGCATTATACACATGTTATTCTATCACTGCATTATACACATTTTATTCTATCACTGCATTATACACATGTTATTCTATCACTGCATTATACACATGTTATTCTATCACTGCATTATACACATTTTATTCTATCACTGCATTATACACATTTTATTCTATCACTGCATTATACACATTTTATTCTATCACTGCATTATACACATTTTATTCTATCACTGCATTATACACATGTTATTCTATCACTGCATTATACACATGTTATTCTATCACTGCATTATACACATTTTATTCTATCACTGCATTATACACATGTTATTCTATCACTGCATTATACTAATTTTATTCTATCACTGCATCATACACATTTTATTCTATCACTGCATTATACACATTTTATTCTATCACTGCATTATACACATTTTATTCTATCACTGCATTATACACATTTTATTCTATCACTGCATTATACACATTTTATTCTATCACTGCATTATACACATTTTCACCTCGTACTCGGATCATTATGTAAGTCGGTATGTATTCATCTCACATACAATACACACTGATTACATGGTGACATCACACTTAGTATCTCAGCCATTATGTAAGTCGGTATGTATTCATCTCACATACAATACACACTGATTACATGGTGAAATCACACTTAGTATCTCAGCCATTAATAGCAGTCTCAGTTATATAATTCATTGTCTGAGAGAGAGAGAGAGAGAGAGAGAGAGAGAGAGAGAGAGAGAGAGAGAGAGAGAGAGAGAGAGAGAGAGAGAGAGTAAGGGTTAGAGGGAAAGCATACTATTGTGCCTTATGAACGCAAGATGTAACTATGCAACAATGTAAGGGTTAGAGGGAAAGCATACTATTGTGCCTTATGAACGCAAGATGTAACTATGCAACAATGTACTTAGAATAACTAATTATACAATATAGTACAGTTCCAGGAATTTGTTTTCTATGTGAGTGAGGGAGACAAAAGGCAGAACTGTCTGTGACGAGTGCCTCCCCCAGAGTTAAAAGAGTGACAGGGCTAAGATCAAGGGATGTTCAAGCCAAAAATGCCTGGACACACGGAGTTTGAAGCAATTTAAGTCATAGGATGAGGGAAAACTGATTCTGGGAGAGAGTTCCAGAGCTCAATTGTTGAATAGAAGGAAGATTGAGAATAACGTTTCACGCTTGGGTTGCCAAGTTGCGCAGTCTAGGGATGGGATTGTGTTGCAAGACGGGTGCTACGTGCTCTACGAAGAGGGGGTGGTATACAGCTCTAAGGAACACTGATTATTGTAATAGCGATAGAATAGCGAGAGAGATGCAACATTGCGGCGAAGAGAGAGAGATTGCAGAACATTGATGAGTGGACGGGAATTAATGGCATTCTTTTCTACTTTGTATAGAAATGCTGTGTGAGAGGATCCTCCCCACACATGCGAACATTACTCAATACAAAAACGCACTGTGCGCCTGTACAGAGCAAAAAGCTGTGCAGGAGTAAAGAACCCCCGGAGGCGGTTGAGCACACCCAGTTACTGGGAAGCCATTTTAGCAAAAGTGTTAATATGGTCTTTCCAAGAGAGAACAGAAGAAAAAGACACAATGGGAATACTGAGAGAAGATGAAGGGTTGTTATTGAATAAATAATAGCTAATAACTAGAATAACTAAATATCCAATGTAGTACACTTAAAGTTATTTGTTTAAAGAATTATGGGTGACCTTTCTGCCGGTAGATGGCTCCAGCAGTTCATCATCATCACCATAATACATGATTACTTCTACTCCGGGTTCAACTTCCCACAATTAATGGCAGTCAAATCCTACGTTTCCTGTTGTTCTTTTGTTTATATAAGCACGGGCATTTTAATCTGCCATTATTTGGCTTACTTTTATTTTTTGTCTATATTCCAACTACTCCCTCTCGGGCATAGGCTGAGAGCCTAAACATTCAACCGTACATTGAACGGCGAAGCCCGTGAGGTCTCGTTCCAGTCTAGGGAGTGAGACATGTGAAGCACTTTGGGATACAACCAGCCCCCGATATCTTGCCTTCGCAAGATGCACGGTGCACCTGTGGCTCGAAGCAGCCACATCTCTGAAACTGCTTCGGTCCAGTGCTTCACTGTCTCATCCCCTAGACTCGGACCCTCACTCTCAGAACGCCACCTATTGAGCAATGAACTCACTAGGCATTGCCCCCCTGTAGCATATTTTGAATATGGGAATATTCATACAGTGCTATTCAATCAGGGAACAATGAGGGTATTTATTTGGCGTTTCGGTGGTCTTTGTGGTAATGCACTGATACTAGGTACAGCACAAATTCCATCCCAATAATATCTTCTCATTGATAACGTTTATTAAATTAAAAACACAAGCTATGATGAGTCTTCCAGAATTTCAAGTTCGCCACCATGTGTACAGTCACTCATAAAATTGAACTTCTAAAAATTAACCATATAATATTAACTTTGTGTACATTTATGAATGACGTAGAAATATTACAATACGGCAATATTTTCAAACTAATAAGTAAACACCTACGTTTATCTTCGTCTTCTGTACACCTTTCCTATGTTAAATGGAATTGTTTGGCGAAAACCAGATACTTGTAAAATTGCCTCTTGTAGTTAAGGGAGGTGACCTGCTTTTTTCCTCTCCTTTTCTCTCTTTCTCTGGCTTGTATCCATTCGGCCACATTCAGCCTACTGTTTTAAGACGTTTATCCCCATCCAGGTATCGATTTATTCCTGGCAAGCGATAGCGAGCCAGCATTGTATGGAAACACAAGTCTATCGAAAAATGTACAAATCTAGCCTACTGTCAAAAATAATTTTAAAAATATGCTGGCTCGCTACCACTCGCCAGGAAAAAATCGATACCTGGATGGGGGTAAACGTCTTAAAACAGTAGGCTGAATGGGTCCGAATGAATACAACTCAGGAGAGAGGGAGAGAGGGAGAGAGGGAAAAAAACGAGATGGGCCCCCTTAAATAACGAGATGGGCCCCCTTAAATAATATAATTTAATAATTTCACTGCCAACTCCAAACACCTCCCACAGAAATTAATGAAAACATGTGATCCTACCGGGATTCGAACGTGGGTTACCACATACATATTTTAAACACTCTAACCATTACACCATCAAGACAGTTATAGGTTAGGTACATGACTACGATTTTATGTCCATTTATCAAAATATGCGTACAACAATTAAATATGTATCCGTCAAATAATAATTCATCGAGTGTTGCAGCTTATGAACATACTCTTGTTATATTATTACTATATGATGGTCTACTGTATATATACTTGGCATACTTGGTGTCAGTGTATTAAGCGTACGTAAATAACAAACCAATGGACAGAAAGATAAACTGAGTAAAGAAGACGAATGCAACCTTGAGGAAACAATTATACAAGCCCGTGATAAATTGTCAGTATCATCTATAGCCTTCGGGGGAGTGTTTTGAATACTGCATGACTTGCCAAGGTGGTAAATACTGTGACCACCTGCCTCCCCTGTGCTGGGTGTGTGTGTGTGGGTGTGAAATGGTGAGTGTGTGTGTATGTGTGAGAGTTTGTATTTGTATGAATGTGTGTGCGAAAAAGAGTGTTTGTGTATATGTGGGAGAGAGTGTGTGTCTTAGGGACAGAGAGAGTGAGTGTGTGTGAGATGGAGTATGTATGAATGTGCGTGCAAGAGAGAAATGGTGAGTGCATGAAAGTTAGTGTGTGTGTGTGTGTGTGAGTGAGAGAGAAATTGCCTGTATTAGAGATTGTGTGTATGAATGTGTGTGCGATAAAGAGTGTTTGCGTATGTGAGGGAGCGAATGTGTGTTTGAGAGAGAGAGAGAGATTGTGTATGAATGTGTGTGCTAGATAAATAGAGAGAGTGTTTGCGTAGGTATGAGCGCAAGTGTGTGTTTGAGAGAGAGAGTATGTATGAATGTATGTGTATGTATATGTATGTGTGTGTGTTTCGAACCCTCCATGACCGAGCAAGATGTTAAACAGAAGCCGAACAACCAGATGCACCACCACCAGGTAGTCAATACAAGGTTCGCTACCAACCATCCCCCAACCATTCAAATACATCTATAATTATTACATTCATATACCTCTCCCTCCCTACCTGTGGTGGTGGAGGTATTGTTGTGTAGGAGGGAGAGTGAGAGACTGTGTGAATGCGTGTGTGTGAGAGAGAAAATAAGAGTGTTTGAATGTGTACGTGAGAGAGAGAGATTGAGTTTGAATGTGTGTGTGTGTGTGTGTGTGTGAGAGAGAGAGAGAATGTGTGAAGGTGTGTTTGTGTATATTTGAAGGTCCGACTCAAGGTGTGTATGTGTATGTGTGTGTATGTATAATGTATGTATGCATGTATGTATGTGTGCATCGTCAACCTTCCATGACTGTACAAGATAATTAACACAAGACGGCCAGTCAGATGTACTGTACTACCACCAGGAAGTGGTCATATTTTAACACGTACAGTCAGAAACCACAGTTTCTGAGACACCTGGATAGGGCCCGGACATTGGGAGTGTATTGTTTCTGGACGACAGCCCACTTTAACTATCACAAGGCCGCACACGTATGAACACACGTTTTGAACCAATAAATGTTTCACTCAGTCTGCCATGTAAAATAATTGTGCTGTTTTTATGCTACCATACAATTCATACTACCGAATCTGATATACAAATTACAATAATACCATTGTTTGTTATTCCCTCCTGTATCTACATTAAACACAGATAGTTATTAAAGAATTCAGAATGTAAAGAAACACTACCGAACCGCAGTGAATGGACAGGCGTTCGCTGTGAGAGAGAGAGAGAGAGAGAGAGAGAGAGAGAGAGAGAGAGAGAGAGAGAGAGAGAGAGAGAGAGAGAGAGAGAGAGAGAGAGAGATTCATCAGACGTCATCCACAGTAGTTACTATTTTAAACACATACCGGTACTCACATATAATTCATCAATTTTATATCATACTATTAACCTTGTTGCACTGTGTAAACATTGCAATATATCAGATACTATAATACTAACATCGAAAAGGTATATATAGCCATTGCTAAACGTAATATCACGATGCTATGCTTTTATAACCTTTAGAGTGTTATATAATTTTGTTTACTAAATTAATACCGAATATATAAACCTATCAGCGTCCGAAGCTTAACTGTGTGTGGTATTACAAAATACCCCCATATATCACTACTGATAACTCATTGCCGTTTCACACCTAAATTTCATAACCAGATAACATGTAATATTACATTGCATAGTTCGTTGTGTTATATGTCATGAAGCAGACACTTCTGTTTTCAGTGTTTGTCACCTACTGTAGAGCATTATGTCTATTACAACACACATCGGTTCACTTACACACACACACACACACACACACACACACACACACACACACACACACACACACACTCGTAACTAGCAATTCACGTCATAATTGCCATTGCCAACAACTGTTCATTACACACCAATGCAAGATAAACATTTACACTGTAATACTGAACATTCTCCTCTTCGAAATTAATACAAATATGCATAACGTGGTCACTGGGAACATGGCAATGAAGACAGCTCTCTTGGGGGTGGGGGACGAGAGAGCGAACCTAAACTACCAAACTTCGTAACAGCCAATTAAATGTTTAAGGTTGGAACCCGAGTCATTCTCGTGGGGCAGCAATTTGGAAGTATTTCTTTTAATTTTTAATTTCTCAAAACCTATGGTAATATTCGTGTCCGTATTTACTGTAGATACGTAAGGGAATGTAATAAAGGTATTTTTGTAATTAGTATATCCATAAATATATGCATGTGGATCATAGCAGCAGCATTATAATTTTACATTCAATTTTCTAACGGACAGAATCTCACTGACTCCCATATATTTTTTAATGATGTAAATATTCCCACTTCCCCTAGTATTGACATTCTCGGTGTAACATTAACTACTAACTTGAGCTGGACACATTATGTTAGAAGCATTGCTAAGAATGCCTCTAAAAAACTGGGACTCCTGTACAGAGTTCGAGAATTCTTCACTGACGAGCAGTTGGCCGTGATATATAAAAATCATGTGCGTTCTCAGATGGATTACTGTTCACCTCTGTGGGGTGGAAGTGAAGTGGTTGCATTGAGGCAGTTGGACAAAATTCAGAATAAAGCTATTAGATTAATCAATAACCCTGCAATCACACAGGACCTTCCTACATTTTTCATACGAAGAAACGTTGCATCCCTTGCATTATTCTACAGATATTTTCACAGCAATTGTTCCGAGGAACTTGCTTCAATTGTGCCGCCTCTCCACATCTTTCCCCGTAGAACTAGGGCAGCTGAGAGCGCCAATGAATTTACACTTTCTCCTCCACAATGCAGAACTTCTGCTTATCAGAATTCATTTATCCCCAGAGCTACTACTCTTTGGAATTCACTTCCCTCGAATTGCTTTCCACAAACTTACAATCTACAAATGTTTAAATCCAGTTGTTACAAACATTTTATGAATGGAGGATGCCTTTAGGCACATGGACCTTTTTGTTTTATCTGTGTTTTTCCTTCCTCCGTTCATTGTCTCTTTATATAAAAAAAAAAAACAAAAACAAAAAAACATGGCAGACTGATTGAAGCATCTATTGGTTCGAAACGTGTGTTCATAGGTATACGGTCTTGTGATAGTTAAAGTGGGCTGTCGTCCAGAAATTATGCGCTCCGCACGTCCGGGCCCTATCAAAGTGTCTCAGAAATTGCGGTTTCTGACTGTACGTTCTCTCCATAAATTTGTCAATTTTACGACTTTTCGTACCGTTTTTGTATCAATATCAATACCTTTCCTGAGATTTAGGTGTCGACTTTTTTTCTGGCGAGCGATAGTAAGCCTGTAATTTTGGAGGAACCGGCCTTCGGCCTGGATATTTTTCTACCGAAGAATTTACAAATATATATCAAAGGGGATCTTGAGGATAATTAATTAAGCTTGATGGAGGCCTAGCTAGGAAACGAAAACAATAATAATTAAATAAATGAATAAACTAATAAGTTAACCCTACCCCCTTAATCTTGTGTGGTCTATTCCCACAACTATCCTCAAATTAAATTGATAGTGGAAAGCAAGCAGTGACTGGAGTATAACAAAAGTGTGTCTAAATCAGAAACATTTTACTCAGGAAGAACAAAAAAAAAGGTAATTGAGATCAGATCAAAGTTACTGGGATTAGAAAATAGTAATGTGAGCAAGTAAACTGTGGGAGACACTCGTTACAGGCAGCTTGTCTTTTGTATCCTTCATACATATAGACAAAAATAAAAAGCAAAACAACAGTGGTTGGAGCAAGTACGGTTATCTGGAGTAAGAGAACGGTGATCAGGACATGACAACAATGATAAACAAGGATAAAATAGTGCCAATAATAACAAAACAACGACTGAGGTAAGAGAACAGCGACTGGGACAAGGAGATGTGACTGTGGTACGTAAATAAGTGCCTGGGACAAGAACACCATACCCGGAGGATATGAGCAACATGATAACTCCGTTAATTTGGCGGCCTATTTTTCAACAATATTTATTATGTTATGTCGCCTGGTAATATTGTGTAGGCCTATAACCCTGCTTGCCAAACTTGAGCCCGGTATGTTCTCTTTGTTAGGGCATGTAGGCTTAGTCCTTCAAGGAGACTCTGTAGGGCTAAGCCTGAGTTCCCTTCCTTGGGCTAAGCCTGAGTGACCTTCCTTAGGGGCCACACTTTTCTCATGGGCATCAAGGGCACTCTAGTAAGGGTTTCGCCCTTACCAAGGCTAGGGCCGATGTAGAGTCGCGGTCAATAATTATTGTTTATAAGTTTATGAAGCTATTTCAGGTTGAGTTGAATAGTTGAATTAATTATTTACGGAGTATTTGCATTTCCGAAATATGTGTAATCAGTACTAGACCTCAACATGTATGATCACGACTTCACATGTCTCCTCTCTACAACGGAACTTTCTCTCTCTCTCTCTCTCTCCTAAACCCCCCCCCCCCCCCCCCCACCCCACGAAACACGAGTAAGGGACATGTGCCCTAATCAATGTTTGCCCCCTGCTCTCCCAATAAAGACAAAAGCAACAGAGCAAGATAGAGGCGGCCGCTAAGGGGGCACGGTTGATTTGTCTGGCCCCCTTCTCCCTAATGCTTAGCCCCAGTAGTTCTCAGATTTGTAGACGTGCTGCTCATTTGTTTGGCGGTTTTTAAGCCTTTCACTAACTCAAGTTAACCATGCCTTGCCTTTAATAGATTATTCTCAAACGTACTAAACACTGGATATGCCAAATCAGACTAAAACTGAAAACATGTAACTATATTTCAAATGTAACGTTTTACGCGGAATTGCCAAATGTTATAGTATCTGGGAAAGCAAAAATTAAGGGGAGGTTTTTAGTGGATTCCCTAGACCTCCATCAAACTTAAAATTACACCCAATAGAACCCCTTTCACGATGAGTTTGTACATTTGTTCAATAGAAAAATGTCCCGACCGAAGGCCGCTTCTTCTTAAATTACAGGCTCGCTATCGCTTGCCAGGAAAAAATAGACACCCAAATGGCACGAAAAGTCTTAAAATTGACAGAAATGGGGCGCAAGTTCTTAAAATCGTCAAACTAATTCGGCGAACGTCTTAAAATCTCAAAAAAGCAATGGGGCTAAACATGAGAGAAAGGGGTCCATAATAAAATCCCTCAAGTGGAAATCTCCCCTTAAATTGATTTTACGATAACGAATTAAGATTATTTTTTGTGGGTAATGCCGAACAATTCCAGGATTTATTGAACAGGATCAAACAGTGTCAAATTACAAACGAAAACAAGTGTTGATCTGAAGCTTATACTAAGTTTATGTACTGTAGGTGCGGATCCTTAGCCAGTATCACTTCTCTCTCTCTCTCTCTCTCTCTGGTGGGTGGGGAGAGAGCCTTCTACTTTGCTATCCTTACCTTCCACTTTGTAGCAAATTCTATGTTAGCATTAAGTCCGGACTGCCTAGTAGGGACCGCAAAGTCTGTGTACCTATGTAACTCTCACTCTCTCTCTCTCTCTCTCTTATTAACACCAATTATCGCAATGGACCCTTGTCTTACCCTCCTTCCCGATTTTATTCCATCAAGCCAATTAATTTCGCTTGTCCTGTCAATTGTAGGTACCAAGGATACAGCGATGATCCCGTTTTATCGAGTTGTAAAGTAGGTGTAAGCGACCAAGAGACGAAGTGGGTCTTCTCGTTCATCAGGCATCCATTTTTCAGACTATAGTCTATTATTTCCAGCTCATGGTAAACTGAATCCCTTAGCAGCGAATTTCCCGAAACTTAATGGTAAAATATAAAATAAAATACATCTACGTCATTTTGATGTCAATTTTTCATAATAAACAACAAATTTCACTACAAAAGCTTCTAAATAACTGAGTAATAAAGATGGGAACATGGCAATTTACCCTCAGATGAAATAAAACAGAGTACAGTTATACCTCTAACATATGCTGTAGCGGCCCCTTATGTCATAAATGTATGTTGGTATCATGGTCTGTCTGTCTGTCTGTCTGTCTATCTATATATATCTATATCTATCTATATATATATATATATATATCTATATCTATCTATATATATCTATATATATCTATATCTATCTATATATATCTATATCTATCTATATATATCTATATCCATCCATCCCTCCATCCATCCATCTATCTATTTATCTAATTTTCTATCAATCTATCTATCATTAACAATGGACTGATATGAACAATTATCACAATGGAATGAGCTAAACACCCCCATAGTTTACCTACCGGTACATTCCCGATTTTACTTCGATCAAACCAATTCCTAATATGGACGCGTGAATCTATAACTGCAGGCCGGGCAGCGAGTCTATTCATCCCGGGGCTTTGGTTGTGTTACCCTTTGTGTGTGATTGGCTTACTACACCACTATTGAGAAAGGGGGGAGGGGGGGGGGGGTTCGGGCCGGTCGTATTTCCATCACAGAACATGTATAATACTGCAGGCCTAGGGTGGTGGTGGCAGGTGTTGGGGGGGGGGGGGGAAGAAGGGAGGGGGAAGGGAGGAGAGAAGGGATGGGAGAAGGGAGGAGAGAAGAGTATAAAGAGGGGAATTGAAGAGAAGAGTGGGGTAGGATGGTGGCAGGTGTAGGGGAGAGAGAAGAGCATAAAGAGGGGAAGATAAGAGAAGAGGGGACAAGTGTGTAGAGAGGATATATGTAAATAATATAAAAGAGATAATAACATATAGGGGAGAGAAGAGGGGGTTAAAGGGGGGACAAGTGTGTAGAGTGGAGAGAAGTAAATAATATAAAAGGGATGAGAGGGAGAGGGAACGAAAAGAGAAGAGAATAGTGAGAAGAGGAATTAACCCCCTTGAGGATCATGACGCGTTTGACAATATATTATGTCTAACATTTAACGTTTTTAATACAGCTTGGGAAGGCTCTGTGCGAAATATATGGGTAAAGACTATCGCCGGTACAGAAGGGGTTAACATACTCAATACATGTATAACAAACAGCCTGAAAGACCAATATGAGCACACCAGCAGTGTTGCCAATTTAGCTACTATCACACTAGATCTAGAAGTATTTACTTCGATTTAGAGGCAAATTTGTACATCTAGCGACACAAATTCAAGCGATGTTCCGGAGATTTGAGCCATTTTAGAGGGATATTCTAGAGATTGTGACATTATTCTAGTGAGCTTCGGCTTTTATTTACTATCAAGCGCAATTGATTTGGTAACCTTGCACACCAGAGACAAGGGAAAAATAAACGGTGATGTAAAGAGCTAAACATACACGTAGAAAGAGAGAAGTACGTAAATTGGTTGGGGAGAGTGGGGCAATACCCAGGGGAGGCCTCATAGGCATGTGATAAGGAGTTGCTGGAACTCCTGTTTAATTTGTCTGGCTTCCCTCATTGTTTCTGTTTGTGTCTCACCTGCGCAGAGAATAATCCAGTTTGCTCTCACAAACACCTCCTCCTCTAAATTATTTCACTACACTAAACAAACACACCACACTTCTTTCCAATATACACACACCCATACACAAAACGTTTAAAATAGTGACTATCACTCTTTCAACTTTGGGAGACACTTGTTACAGGCAACTTTGCCTTTTGTTTTCTTCATTCACACAGGGAAAAAATAGAAATATAATGAAGGGAAATATGAGGCGGAGGATAAGAGAGGGCTATATATTGGGGGAGTGTTGAGGGGGGTGGGGGCAGTGGGGGGGGGGGGGGGGGGAGACAGGAAACAACAGGGGAGGGATTATGGGGGGGGGGGGGGGGGAGGAGGTTTATTTATTGGTCGATTTATATATTTATTGATTTTGTTTAAGTTTCCTCCCTAGACTTCCATCAAGCTTTAACAAAAAATAAATGAATTAATCAATTAATATATATATATATATATATATATATATATATATATATATATATATATATATATATATATATAAACAAAAAATCCCCAAGATCCTCCCTTCTAGATAAATTAGTACATTTTGTCAGTAGAAAAACTTCCCGGCCAAAGGTCGATTCCTCCCAAATTACAGGCTCGCTATCGGTCGCCAGGAACAAATCGCGACCAAATGGCACGAAAGGTTATAATATTGGTAAAGTAAAGGGGCAAAAGGTCTGAAAATCGCCAAACTAATGGGCCATCCCTCTCCCCTAAGTCAAAAATGGCCTACAAAGGGACAGACATCTGGGTAGGCCAATCAAGAGAGAGAGAGAGAGAGAGGGGGGGGGGGAGCGGAGAGAAAGGGATGGGTGGAGGGAGGCTACTCAATAGCTGGAGGGGTGAGAGGAGGGGAGGGGACAGGTAATGGGTGGGGAGGGTGAGGGAAGGCTGAGAGGGTGAGGATAATGGAGGGGGAAAAGGGAAGTGAGGGGGAGGGTGGGTGGGGTGGGATGGGCTGAGAGGAAGGTAGGGGTAGGGGGGTGGTAAGGGTGAGGCGTAGGATGAGGTGTGGGTGGGTTGGGCAAGGCTGAGAGGAAGGAGGGGGAGGGGTGCTGTGGGTGTGGGTGGGATGGGTGGAGGGTAAGGGGAAGACTGGTGGGTGAGAGGAATGTAGGGGTGAGGGGTTGGGAGGGTAATGGGGAGGCTAAGGGGTCAGGAGAGTGGAGGGGGAAGTGGGTGGTTAGGGGGGTGGAGTGTGGGTGGGGAGGGAAGGCTGAGAGGAAGGTAGGGGGAGGGGTGGGGAAGGCTGACAGAAGGAGGGAGGGGACGAGGGAGCAGAGGGGAGTGGTAATGGGTGGAAGGGGTAAGGGTTAGGGGTGGGTGGGGTGGGGTGGTGAAGGCGGAGGGGAGGGAAGGCGAGAGGTAATGGGTGGAAGGGGTAAGAGGTAGGGGTGGGTGGGGTGGGGTGGGGGGTGAAGGCGGAGGGGGGAGGAGAGAGGTAATGGGTGGAAGGGGTAAGGGGGAGTGGGGGGGTGGGGTGGTGAAGGCGGAGGGGAGGGAGGAGAGAGGTACAAAGAATGGGTGGAAGGGGTAAGAAGAAGGCGGAGGGGGGAGAGGGAGGTAAGGGGGAGGGGTGGGTTGGGGTGGGGGTGGGTGGGGTATTCTGAAAGGAACGGGGGGGGGGGAGAGTGGAGGGGAAAAGTTAAGTGAAGGGGAAGGGTGGGGTGGATTGGAAAGGAAGGTAGGGGAGGGGTGGACTGGAGTATAGGTGGGGGAGGGATAGGGGGAGAGAATGGCAGCTGGGGGATGAAGAGTAAACACGAATATAAAAATAAATATGAAAAAGAGATTATGTGACACACATTTATTTGCCCTAAATACCTATGTGATGGCCCGGGGATGACAGTGACTGAGGGAAGGGAGGGTGGGAGAGAGCGGAATTGGGAGGGTAATACCACAGGACACAGGATTTACCCCAGTGAAAGGGAGAAATGAATCGGAGGCATCAATTTACAACCTACAACAGTTGTTACAAACACTTTATGAATGGAGGATGCCTTTAGCCACATCTACCTTTTGTGTTTTGTCTTTGTTTTTCCTTCCTCTATTTAATGTCACTTTAAAACAAAAATTGTAGTCACTCAGAAAAGTTTGTAAAAAGGGAATAGCAGGGTGTATACAATCATTGGGTATATTACAAATTATTTACCATTCTATCTTGATATTATATGTGCATATTACTACAAACATATCTTTATCAGGGTATAATATTATGGACACTTTTCAAAGCCATATTCCTTAACATTGTGTCTCTGGAAATTGATTCATAATGGTGAAATTATAAACATTAATGGCAAAACTACATACACCACTTGATAAAAAGAAAATTATATTCAGACATATCAATCCCAACAGTTTTATTTGCATTAAGCAAACTCCACAAGAAGTTAAAGAACTACAGGAAGGAAGGAGAGAGAGAGGGTGAGGGGAGTCATGCTGAAACATATTTTATGGAAACTTTGATAACTTAGAAAGGTTTAAGCACTTCATCAACAGTCAAAGGAGTGTTTATGTAGGAAGATACGGTGGGATTTTTTTAGCCTTGATAAAAGATTGTTGGGTTACATTAAAGCAGCTTACACCCACACACAGACGAACTAACACACACATAAACACAAACACAAGGGCGCATAAAAGACTACAGACTATCTCAATTTATCCTTGTAGCTAACACACATCCTTCCTAAGCTTCATAAAATCGTCTAAATGCAGCTGTAATCAAATTAAAATGACTTCACCAGTATAGGAAGAGTTAAATACCTTGTGCCCACCTACCTATGAATTGCAATGCCTCTAAATCGGGTTAGCCAAGTGGTCTCAAGTGCTGTACGCTGACCGCGAGGTCGAGGGTTCGAATCCCACGATGCAGAGGATTGTATCGTGGTCCCTCCCTAGCCAAGCTGCTAAACTATCAGCCTGTGTAAGCCTACACATACTTCTAACCAGTGCAACTGCGTACTACTATGGTGGGAACTCGGCACCTCAAGGTCCCCCAAAGGTCGCATGTGACCTCGCAGTTAAGGTCGAATAAGCATTGTACTGTACCTAGCTTAAGAAAAACTCTGTAGATTTTCAGCCTCACGGCTGCAAGCAAATATAAACCGACAATTATAAAAACAAACATACTCCATCCGAGGCCACTGCAGCAGCAAACAACATAAGCGTGATTTTCCTCCTCTATCATCCCGGAGCTATTATGCAAAGTTGGCTGATAACTCCCAGACTATAATCACACGGTACTGCTAAACGTCTCCACTAAGACATAAGACCGCTGTTGTTGTGGGGGATAAAAGAGATACACGTAGACGAAGACAAATGTGGTCCCTCTCTCTCTCGCCGGGGGTCAACAATAACAACAATGCCACCCTCCGCCGCCTCGTATATATTGGTAAACACTGAACACCTCATGCGGGGAATGTCTGCCTGGATAACTCGGCTGTAAAGGATTGTGATGCGTTTTCTTATATTTTAGTTCTGCTGTAAAGATGCTGGTTATCACGTTTCGCCGCGTTTATGATTATTTTGTCTTTCTTTAGCAAATACATGTACGATTATCTTAGCTTACAGGCTCGCTATCGCTCGTAAGGAAAGAATCAACACCTAAATGGCACGACAGGTCTTAATATTGACAAAGTAATGTAGCGAAATGTCTTATAATAGACAAACTAAAGGATTTGTCGACCTGTGTTACTGGCTGCTGTTTTTGTTTTGTTTTAATCTAAGAATCATAAACCAAAATCAGATAGTGGCTAGTAAAAACGCCACAGAATTATCCGGATAATTCTGCCGTAAGACGAGGGAGAGACTGCTGGGGGATGTATTTTATTATATTATGTTAATGTTGACAGGAGAGGAGGCTGGGGGGGGGGGGGGGGGGTTAGTTGGGAAGCAGATAAATGTTGGTTTATTCTCAGTAATGCTTCCCTTGCTACTTTCCATTTTACATAAAGTTGAGATGTTGGTATGTTTTAACACCAGTGCGTCTTTGGTTACGGTTGAGTGTGTCTGACTACATTTTATATATATATATATATATATATATATATATATATATATATATATATTGTATATACAGTATATATACTGTATATACATACACAGTATATACAATATATATATATATATATATATATATATATATATATATATATATATATATTGTATATACAGTATACAGTATATACTGTATATTTAACGCTAGTAAATAGTTTTAAACTTTATTTAGAGGCTCAACAACTCCTAGGTAGGTAGCACCAAGCTATTAAAGTCATAACAACATGTCTGTCTATCGTAAACTATCTCAAGGGGAGCAGATGAGAGGGGAGGGGTGATTGGAGAAGAGAAAAGAGAAGACTACACAAAATAAAGGGTAGCAAAGAAGGGATGGGTGGGGGGGGGGGAGGGGGGGGGCGAAAAAGATAATATATGATATGATGAGGTAGAAGCGGAGCGGGAAGGAGGCTAAAATGTCAAATGAGGAGACAAGCTCATTTTAACAATACTTACTGTGGCATTTCAGTGGGATACTAAACAAGCTTTATACAAACTATAGTGTATTATACAGTTGAATACGTCTCCCCAACCATTTTCATAAGAGTATATCTGATTTTCATCTCTATAAAATATCGAGTTAATAAGACCCCAAGTTCAAGTACTCTGTAGTAACTAAAACAGTAAAAGGCTCGCACTTTTTCTTTTGGTTTCTATAAACTTAAAGACACACAGACAGGTAAATATACAAGAGTGAAAACATAGCCTCTGTGTCGGAAGAATATAATAAATATAATATAAAAATTAACAGCAAAAAAATTATTTCAAAATTAACAGCAACAATTCCACAAACTATTCAGTACGATAAAAAAAAAGGAACTAGAAGAAAACAAACACACACACATACATACATACATACACACACGCACACACGCACGCACACACACACACACACTCACACACACACACCAAAACCGCATCAGAAAACGGAATAAACATGAAAATAATACTATAGTAAATCAGATCGAACGTGCAATTTAAAGAAAATTAGCTTTCAAATTAGCCCCGCAAAATGTGTAAGTGTGGTGACCTCTCAATAAGGAAAGGTACATAGTGGATTGAGATGGAACGATACGTGGTGGATCGGGCGTATGTAGCGAGAGACGTGGATAATGGAGAGAGATGGAGGAGAGAGAGAGAGAGAGAGAAGTCGGAGGAAGGTGAGAATTAAGTGGGTAGGTATTATTTATTGGTTTATTTATTTACTTGTTTATCATTACTTTAGTTTCCTACCTAGGTTTTCATCCAGCTTTAAAATTCATCAAGATCCCCCCTAATTAAATCAATTAATTAATCAAATAATTCATTTGTACATTTTTCGGTAGAAAAGTGTCCCGGCCTAAGACCAGTTCCATCAAAATTACAGGCGACCTAAATGGCACGAAAGGTCTTGATATTGACAAAGAAATGGGGCGAAAGGTCTTAAAATCGACAAACTAATGGGGCAAATGTCTTAAAATCTCATAATTTATGGAGCTAAACACTAGGGAAATGGGGTCTAGTAAAATAGGTAAAGATGGAAGATGTATAAGGAGGGAGATAATGAAGATGGAAGATGTATAAGGAGGGAGATAATGAAGATGGAAGATGTATAAGGAGGGAGATAATGAAGATGGAAGATGTATAAGGAGGGAGATAATGAAGATGGAAGATGTATAAGGAGGGAGATAATGAAGATGGAAGATGTATAAGGAGGGAGATAATGAAGATGGAAGATGTATAAGGAGGGATATAATGAAGATGGAAGATGTATAAGGAGGGAGATAATGAAGATGGAAGATGTATAAGGAGGGAGATAATGAAGATGGAAGATGTATAAGGAGGGAGATAATGAAGATGGAAGATGTATAAGGAGGGAGATAATGAAGATGGAAGATGTATAAGGAGGGAGATAATGAAGATGGAAGATGTATAAGGAGGGAGATAATGAAGATGGAAGATGTATAAGGAGGGAGATAATGAAGATGGAAGATGTATAAGGAGGGAGATAATGAAGATGGAAGATGTATAAGGAGGGAGATAATGAAGATGGAAGATGTATAAGGAGGGAGATAATAAAGATGGAAGATGTATAAGGAGGGAGATAATGAAGATGGAAGATGTATAAGGAGGGAGATAATGAAGAGGCAGAGTGGATGTATAAGGAGGGAGATAATGAAGATGGAAGATGTATAAGGAGGGAGATAATGAAGAGGCAGAGTGGATGTATAAGGAGGGAGATAATGAAGAGGCAGAGTGGATGTATAAGGAGGGAGATAATGAAGATGGAAGATGTATAAGGAGGGAAATAATGAAGAGGCAGAGTGGATGTATAAGGAGGGAGATAATGAAGATGGAAGATGTATAAGAAGGGAGATAATGAAGAGGCAGAGTGGATGTATCAGGAGGGAGATAATGAAGATGGAAGATGTATAAGGAGGGAGATAATGAAGAGGCAGAGTGGATGTATAAGGAGGGAGATAATGAAGAGTCAGAGTGGATGTATAAGGAGGGAGATAATGAAGAGGCAGAGTGGATGTATAAGGAGGGAGATAATGAAGAGGCAGAGTGGATGTATAAGGAGGGAGATAATGAAGAGGCAGAGTGGATGTATAAGGAGGCAGATAATGAAGAGGCAGAGTGGATGTATAAGAAGAGAGATAATGAAGAGGCAGAGTGGATGTATAAGGAGGGAGATAATGAAGAGGCAGAGTGGATGTATAAGGAGGGAGATAATGAAGAGGCAGAGTGGATGTATAAGGAGGGAGATAATGAAGAGGCAGAGTGGATGTATAAGGAGGGAGATAATGAAGAGGCAGAGTGGATGTTTAAGGAGGGAGATAATGAAGAGGCAGAGTGGATGTATAAGGAGGGAGATAATGAAGAGGCAGAGTGGATGTATAAGGAGGGAGATAATGAAGAGGCAGAGTGGATGTATAAGGAGGGAGATAATGAAGAGGCAGAGTGGATGTATAAGAAGGGAGATAATGAAGAGGCAGAGTGGATGTATAAGAAGGGAGATAATGAAGAGGCAGAGTGGATGTATAAGGAGGGAGATAATGAAGAGGCAGAGTGGATGTATAAGAAGGGAGATAATGAAGAGGCAGAGTGGATGTATAAGGAGGGAGATAATGAAGAGGCAGAGTGGATGTATAAGGAGGGAGATAATGAAGAGGCAGAGTGGATGTATAAGGAGGGAGATAATGAAGAGGCAGAGTGGATGTATAAGGAGGGAGATAATGAAGAGGCAGAGTGGATGTATAAGGAGGGAGATAATGAAGAGGCAGAGTGGCTGTATAAGAAGGGAGATAATGAAGAGGCAGAGTGGATGTATAAGGAGGGAGATAATGAAGAGGCAGAGTGGATGTAGACGAAGTGAGGCGGGGTGTGCTAAGAGGTTGAACCACAATAATTGAGTAAGACAGAACACCAGACGTACCAGGAAGGAGAAAATGAAGATGGAGAGAGGGGGTCAGAGAGTAGAAGGGGAGACAGGGGACTAAAGGGGCCTTCCCACATCAAGGAGTGTGGAACCGACTGTAACCTAACCTCTCCTCTCCTCTCCTCTCCTCTCACACTACTGATCCACAAGCCTACGTCTTTTCTATCCTAAATGACCTAGAGCAGTTAGTTCAGCAACTCACCCGTATCCCGGATCGCATCGGAGATCGGCCAAACATTCTTGACTTGTTTCTAACTTCTAACCCTTCTTCTTATACTGTCGATCTTTTCTCTCCTTTGGGCTCCTCCGACCATAAACTTATCTCTGTTACCTGTCCTATCTCTCCAGTACAGCCACCCGATCCTCCTAGCCGGCGGCGCTTGTGGCACTTTGGCGCTGCCGACTGGGAGGCTCTCCGGCAGTACTTCTTTGATTTCCCATGGAATGATTTCTGCTTCCATGGCCGAGGACCCTCGGAGAGTGCTGAACGCATTACCGAGGTAATCCTATCGGGCATGGAAGCATACATTCCATTCTCTTTCTCTCAGACTAATGCTAACAAATCTTGGTTTACTCACGCCTGTTCTACTGCTGTCCGCAATAAGGAGGAAGCATTCAAACGGTACCGACGCCTTAAAACTCAAGACTCTCATTCTTCATATGTTTCTGCCCGGAATCAAGCCAAATCTGTTCTTCGACTTGCCAAACACTCTTTCATCAATAATAAATGCACTGAACTATCCAACTCTAGCTCTTCCCAAGCTTTCTGGCATCTAGCCAAAAACCTCTCCAACAATTTATCTTCCTCGTCTTTCCCTCCCCTTTCCCACTCTGATGGCACAACCATCACTTCTTCCTCTGACAAAGCTAAACTCTTCGCTCAAACTTTTGCTAGAAACTCCACCTTGGATGATTCCGGTGCTATTCCTCCCTCTCCGCCCTCCTCTCTCTTACTTATGCCTAATATCCTAATCTCTTCTAAAGATGTACTTTCTACCCTCTCTGGGCTTAACACTAATAAGGTGTACGGTCCGGACGGTGTTCCTCCTGTTGTTCTCAAAAACTGTGCTTCCGTGCTGACTCCCTGCCTAGGCAAACTCTTTCGTCTCTGTCTATCCTCTAACGTCTTCCCTTCATGCTGGAAGTTTGCTCATATTCAACCTGTCCCAGAGAAGGGTGACCGCTCTCAACCCTCCAACTATCGTCCAATTGCTCTTATCTCTTGTCATTCTAAAGTTTTTGAAACTATTCTTGTTTCCAAATTTCTTAAGCATTTCTCTTCTCATAATCTGCTCTCAGATCGCCAGTATGGCTTCCTTAACCCTCTCCGACATATGACGTGATTTTGAGCCAATTAGGGATACTTTAAAGCCTTCGTTACCATCAGGGGTATTTAGAAACCTTTAGTTTAGTTACTTCAACCTCTGCAGTTGTCTTTGAGTTAGCTGTGGGCAGAAAACTAATTTTGGAGAGGTAATTATAAGAGTGAGAGAACTCTATTTCTTATTGCTAATCTGGGAACCTCTGCGTCATACGAGTCTGGAGGGGTTAAGGGTCGCTCTACTGGTGATCTTCTTTCATATCTTACTAACTCTTGGTCATCCTCCTTTCGGGACTTCGGTGAGACTTTTTCTATTGCACTAGACATATCGAAAGCCTTCGATAGAGTCTGGCATAAATCTTTAATTTCTAAACTACCCTCCTTCGGTTTCTATCCCTCCATCTGTGCCTTTGTCTCTAATTTCCTTTCCGGCCGTTCCATAGCTGCGGTTGTGGACGGCCATTGTTCACTTCCTCACCCTATAAACTCTGGTGTTCCTCAGGGCTCTGTCCTATCTCCTATTCTCTTTCTAATTTTTATAAATGATCTCCTTAACTGTACCTTAATTCCCATCCATTCATACGCAGACGACTCAACCTTACACTACTCCATTAGTTTTTCAGAACGCCCCAGCCAGCAATCCCTCAACGACAAACGTAATGAAGCCATAGAACTCTTAAATTCTGATCTAAATACTATTTCCAATTGGGGCAGAGAAAACCTTGTTAACTTTAATGCTTCCAAAACCCAATTTCTCCATCTATCTACCCGTCAGGATCTCCCAGCGGACTATCCCTTATTCTTCAACAATACAAAAATCAACCCTTCATCTTCTCTCAATATTCTTGGTGTCTCTTTTTCTTCTGCTCTCATTTGGAAGGACCATATTACCAGTCTTGCTAAGGCAGCCTCCCAGAAGCTGGGTGTGCTCAACCGCCTTAGGGGGTTCTTTTCCCCTGCACAGCTTCTTGCTCTGTACAGGGGCATAGTGCGCCCTTGTATTGAGTATTGTTCACATGTGTGGGGAGGTTCCTCTCACACCGCTCTCCTAGACAAAGTTGAAAGGAAGGCCTTTCGTATCATTAACTCCCGTCCACTCACCAACTCTCTGCAATCTCTCTCTCTCCGCCGCAATGTTGCATCTCTCTCGCTATTCTATCGCTACTATAATAATCAGTGTTCCTCAGAGCTATCCCAGTGCATACCACCTCCTTTACGTAGGGCACGTGGTACCCGTCTTGCAACTCAATCCCACCCCTACTCTGTGCAACTCTCCAACCCAAGAGTGAAACGTTACTCTCAAACTTTCTTCTACTTAACAGCTGAGCTCTGGAACTCTCTCCCAGAATCAGTCTTTCCCTCTTCCTATGACTTAAATTGCTTCAAACTCTGTGTGTCCAGGCATTTTGGCTCGAACGTCCCTTGATTTTGGCCCTGTCACTCTTTCAACTATGGGGGAGGCACTCACTACAGACAGTTATGCCTTTTGCCTCCCTCAATCACATAGAAAAAAAAAAAAAAAAAAAAAACGACTAGTGACTCTGTATGGAGTCTCCATGGAGTCCTGGAGATAGTCTGTCATACCCCTAATGAGTCTGTAGCACCACCAATGAGTCGGTTACACCCCTGGGCAGCAATAAAATGTTCAAAATTGTTTGAAATTTAGGTACCGACTGTGAAAAGTCGGATCGAGTCGGTACCGACTCCTACAAAGTCTGTCCGAGTTGTAATGAGTCTTAGTAACTCCTAACAAGTCTGTTACACTCTGTTGTGTCAGAGTGCAGTTATCTTTCGGAACAGTCACAGTCTACAGATATAAGGACTGTGGAAACAGTCACAAGCACGTCCTCCTCGACTCACCACCGCCATGTCACTTAATAGCATCAATGGTATACACATTAGTAGGTTACACAGATTCAATAGTATATACTGTAATACACGCATATAATAACATTTGAGCAGGTTATCTCGCAGTTATTATGCTTTACTATTTATAAATGAACTCAATAACCTGCTGGTTACCATTGCTTTATTAACATAACATAAAAAAGGAAGTCTGCAGAGAGGTGATTGTCACACACAAGGCAGATCCCTTTCGAACACAACCCATCTCTTCCATATACTGCATCATACCTATCCCGCCAAAACTCCCGCAGATCGTGTTCTGATATAACGTCTATTTCACAATAGCCAGAGAAAAGGAAATAAATAGGTAATCGGATCTTGAAAGTGTTAGCTAATTAAGGTAGGCTTACATTAAAAACATAGGAAAATGGGGGCCTGCAGAAAGCCGATTGGCCCACACAAGACAGATCCCTCTCACACCCAACCCTAATTATAGGCCCAACTCACTAACAAACTAACTCATATACACGCATATAATACAATTTGAACAGGTTATCTCGTAATTATCCTGATTTACTACTTATAAATACAGTAAACTCATTAACCTGCTGGTGACCATTTCTCTATTAACATAACATAAATAAACGGAAGTCTGCAGAGAGGCGATTGGCACACACAAGGCAGATCCCTTTAAAACACAACCTATCTCTTCCATATGCTGTCATGCCTTTCCCGCCAAAACTCGAGCAGATCGTTTCCTGGTCTAATAAAAATCGTCTCAAAATAGACAGAGAAAAGGAAACAAATAGGTAATCGGATCTTGAAAGGGCTAGGCTAGGTAAAGTAGGCTTACATAAGAACATAGGAAATGGGCGGCGTTTTACGAAAGCGCGGATGGGCATATTAAAAGCGCGGCGGTTTATCTACGAAAGCGCGGATTTTTTTATATCAAAAGCGCGGCTGAATTTTGTATCATTTGCGCGTTTTTCACTCATCTGGAAGTCAGATTGTGTAGCAGTTCTTTATTGATCGCTCAACCCTTCTGTTAGCCAGATTGTTATCGTCTGTTGCCCCCTGCTCACCACGGGGAGGTGGAAGAAGGATTTTGAAGTAGGATATATTTCTTCGTTTTTTATTGATCACGTTTTTCACTCATCTCTTCCGTAAAATATTAAAATTGATACAAACCACTCAAAGTTACATGTTTGTTCTTGTTGTGAATCGGAAACCAAAACATTTCATATAATTTCGTTTGCTTATTTCCCCTGAATTAAGCCATGAACATAAATACTGTGACACCAACCATATAATGTTCGACCCTTCGTCTCCAAAGGTATTACTAAACTTTATATTCCAACTCACAAGGACGTATTCATTCAATTCTAGCTACCGTCAGACGATTTTATTCAGCTTAGTATAACCTCTCGTAATGAAGGAGTTGACGTTATCTGGTTGATGTCGCAGCATTTATGCTCGTGACTGTACATGAAAGGATAACAATTCCAGTTTCTGGACTATTTTCAGGGATAAAATATTCATCTTTGGTGGTAGTAGTATTCATGGAATCACGAGTTTTAAGCCTGCAGAAAGCCGATTGACCCACACAAGGCAGATCCCTCTCACACCCAACCCTAATTATAAGCCCACCTCACTAACAAACTAACTCATATACACGCATATACAAACATTTGAACAGGTTATCTTTCAGTTATTATGCTTTAATACTTATAAATATACTAAATAACCTACTGGTGGCCATCTCTATATTAACATAACATAAAAAAACGGAAGTCTGCAGAGAGGCGGTTGGCACACAGAGTGTTAGTCTGTCCTAGTCTGTCTTACTCTGTTCTACCCCGTTTTAGTCTGTAATGACTCTGATGTAGTTGGCATGTATAACCGACTGCACTCTGTCACACTCCTGACAAAGTCTGTTAAGACACAGACTAGGACAGAGTGTTAGTCTGTCCTAGTCTGTTCTACCCAGTAATGACTGATGTACAACCGACTGCACTCTGTCACACTCCTGACAAACTCATACTAGAACAGAGTGTTAGTCTGTCCTAGTCTGTTCAACCCCGTTTTAGTCTGTAAGATAATGACTCTGATGTAGTTGGCATGTATAACCAACTGCACTCTGTCACACTCCTGACAAAGTCTGTTAAGATACAGACTAGGACAGAGTGTTAGTCTGTCCTACCCCGTTTTACTCGGTGTATTTATCCCACTCGGAAGCAGTCGGTGACATTTCTCACAGAGTAGCACAGACTTGACACTCCTAGAGAGTCTGTACCAAAAGTCCTTGATGTGGGAAGGCCCCTTAAATGAGATGATAAAGCAAAAAGAAAGATATAAAAAATACACACACACACACTCAAACACAACGATTACTATTTATTTATTATTATTATTACACATTATAATTATTATTATTATTATCAACTGCTGTTATTACACATTATTATTATCAACTGCAGAGCTCTGAAACTCTCTCCCAGAATCAGTCTTTCCCTCTTCCTATGACTTAAATTGCTTCAAACTCCGTGTGTCCAGGCATTTTAGCTCGAACGTCCCTTGATTTTGGTCCTGTTACTCTTTCAATTCTGGGGGAGGCACTCTCTGCAGGCAGTTCTGCCTTTTGTCTCTGTCATTCACATAGACAAAAAAATAAAATAAAACACACACACACAAGTGACGATGGATTTGCGAGTCTATTCAATTTAATTCTAGCTATATTTACACGATTTTATGCACATGATAGATATTATCTTTTATCAAATTACAATATGTGGTTTGTTAAATTATCTACATACAATATATTAGAAAGATATTGTTTTATCAAATTATAATATGTTTGTTGTTAAATTATCTACATACAATATAGTATAGATATTGGTTTATCAAATTATAATATGTTTGTTGTTAAATTATCTACATACAATATAGTATAGATATTGGTTTATCAAATTATAATATGTTTGTTGTTAAATTATCTACATACAATATAGTATAGATATTGGTTTATCAAATTATAATATGTTTGTTGTTAAATTATCTACATACGATATATTAGAAAGATATTGGTTTATCAAATTATAATATGTTTGTTGTCTAAAGATCTACATACGATATATTAGAAAGATATTGGTTTATCAAATTATAATATGTTTGTTGTTAAATTATCTACATACGATATATTAGAAAGATATTGGTTTATCAAATTATAATATGTTTGTTGTTAAATTATCTACATACGATATAGTATAAAGATATTTATTTTATCAAATTCCGATATGTTTATTGTTAAATTATCAACATACAATACATTAGAAACGAAAGAAATGGACGGAGCTAGAAAGAAATGAAATAATATGCTGAAATGATAGATGACCGAGAAAGCGATAATTATAATATGTTTGTTGTTAAATTATCTACATACAATATAGTATAGATATTGGTTTATCAAATTATAATATGTTTGTTGTTAAATTATCTACATACAATATAGTATAGATATTGGTTTATCAAATTATAATATGTTTGTTGTTTAATTATCTACATACAATATAGTATAGATATTGGTTTATCAAATTATAATATGTTTGTTGTTAAATTATCTACCACAATATAGTATAGATATTGGTTTATCAAATTATAATATGTTTGTTGTTTAATTATCTACATACAATATAGTATAGATATTGGTTTATCAAATTATAATATGTTTGTTGTTAAATTATCTACATACAATATAGTATAGATATTGGTTTATCAAATTATAATATGTTTGTTGTTAAATTATCTACATACGATATATTAGAAAGATATTGGTTTATCAAATTATAATATGTTTGTTGTTTAATTATCTACATACGATATATTAGAAAGATATTGGTTTATCAAATTATAATATGTTTGTTGTTAAATTATCTACATACGATATATTAGAAAGATATTGGTTTATCAAATTATAATATGTTTGTTGTTAAATTATCTACATACGATATAGTATAAAGATATTTATTTTATCAAATTCCGATATGTTTATTGTTAAATTATCAACATACAATACATTAGAAACGAAAGAAATGGACGGAGCTAGAAAGAAATGAAATAATATGCTGAAATGATAGATGACCGAGAAAGCGAGTGAGATCAAGAGCATAATGTGAGCACTTGAGTAAGATTGATGAGAGGAAAGCTAAAGGATCAACGGAATTATTACAACACGATTATGTCTTTATGATAAATGATTACCGTCATAAAATAATTTAATTTAGCTTCGGAATATAATAAAGCTGCTTATAGTGAAGAAGTTTTCAAAAGATCGATTAACAGAAACGATTTTATGTCAAAGTGAGAGAGAGAGAGAGAGAGAGAGAGAGAGAGAGAGAGAGAGAGAGAGAGAGAGAGAGAGAGAGAGAGAGAGAGAGAGAGAGAGAGAGAGAGAGAGAGAGAGAGAGAGAGAGAGAGAGAGAGAGAGAGAGAGAGAGAGAGAGAGAGAGAGAGAGAGAGAGAGAGAGAGAGAGAGAGAGAGAGAGAGAGAGAGAGAGGTGATAAACCCCTTCTGTACCGGCGAAGTCCTTTTCATTTTATTCTTGCTATATTCATACGATTTTGTGCAGGTTAGGAAGGATCTGAGGTAGTAAAAAGGGCTCCTTCTGTACCGGCGACGTCTATTTAATATTAGTCTAGCTATATTTAGACGATTTTGTGCAGTTTAAGAAGGATCTGAGGTAGCACAAAATGGTTAAGTGAGATAGTTCGAAGCCTGTTAGTTGCTGGAGGCCCTTTATAGTCAGTCAGTCAGTAGCCAGACCTTACTCACGCAAGGGGTAGGGAGGATCAGCAAGAGACACAAGAAAGTAAAAAGAGGTGACAGGAGAAGAACACATATAACAGTTCGCCCACAAAAAGCAAGCACACAAGCATTCAGAAGGCCCTCTATAAACTGAAGACAATCGTCTAATAGTAGCCAGGAGAAAGTTATAAAGACTTCGCCGGTACAGAAGGGGTCAAAATACAGTACCGGTATACAGTATGTAGATGGACGGAATGTGTGCCTTTGATGGAGATAGTGGTGTGAATGAGAGAAATTCAAGACATCAGAGAGAGTTGTGAAGGATGAGTGATGGTGTGTGTGTGTGTGTGTGTGTGTGTGTGTGTGTGTGTGTGTGTGTGTGTGTGTGTGTGTGTGTGTGTGTGTGTGCGCGAGTGAGAGAGATAGAGAGAGAGAAAGAGAGTGTGTGTGTGTGTGTGGTGAAGTATGAGTGATAAGGATTGTGTGTGTGTGTGTGTGTGTTGAGAAGTATGAGTGATGAGGATTGTGTGTGTGTGTGTGTGTGGTGAAGTATGAGTGATAAGGATTGTGTGTGTGTGTGTGTTGTGAAGTATGAGTGATGAGGCTTGTGTGTGTGTGTGTGTGGTGAAGTATGAGTGATAAGGATTGTGTGTGTGTGTGTGTGTGGTGAAGTATGAGTGATAAGGATTGTGTGTGTGTGTGTGGTGTGAAGTATGAGTGATGAGGATTGTGTGTGTGTGTGTGTGTGGTGAAGTATGAGTGATAAGGATTGTGTGTGTGTGTGTGTGTTGTGAAGTATGAGTGATGAGGATTGTGTGTGTGTGTGTGGTGAAGTATGAGTGATAAGGATTGTGTGTGTGTGTGTGTGTTGTGAAGTATGAGTGATGAAGATTGTGTGTGTGTGTGTGTGGTGAAGTATGAGTGATAAGGATTGTGTGTGTGTGTGTGTGTGTTGTGAAGTATGAGTGATGAGGATTGTGTGTGTGTGTGTGTGTGGTGAAGTATGAGTGATAAGGATTGTGTGTGTGTGTGTGCTGTGAAGTATGAGTGATGAAGATTGTGTGTGTGTGTGTGTTTGGTGAAGTATGAGTGATAAGGATTGTGTGTGTGTGTGGTGAAGTATGAGTGATAAGGATTGTGTGTGTGTGTGTGTGTTGTGAAGTATGAGTGATGAGGATTGTGTGTGTGTGTGTGTGTGTGTGGTGAAGTATGAGTGATAAGGATTGTGTGTGTGTGTGTGTTGTGAAGTATGAGTGATGAGGATTGTGTGTGTGTGTGTGTGTGGTGAAGTATGAGTGATAAGGATTGTGTGTGTGTGTGTGTGTTGTGAAGTATGAGTGATGAGGATTGTGTGTGTGTGTGTGTGTGGTGAAGTATGAGTGATAAGGATTGTGTGTGTGTGTGTGTTGTGAAGTATGAGTGATGAAAATTGTAAATGTATGTGTGAGAGAGAGAGGTGTCAGGGGTATGAGTGATGATAACGGGTGTGATGTGAGAGAGAAGGGGTTGGGTTGAATGGCATATGTGACTCAGAAAGCCAGTTAAGGGAAGATGGGTCGCTTTTCTAGATCCTCTTCTCCCTCATGTTTAACCCTATTAGTTTTAAAGATTTAAAGATGTTTGCCCCATTATTTTGTCGATGTTAAGACCTTCCGCCCCATTTCTTGTCAATATCAAGACATGTTGTGCTATTTAGTTGTTGATTCTTTTCCTGGCGAACGATAGTGAGCCTGTAATTTTGGAATAACCGGCCTTCGGCCAAGACATTTTTCTAACGAAATATTTACAAATTAATCTAGAAGGGGGATATAATTGACAACTTGTTAACGTTTGATGGAGGTCTAGGGAGGAAACTAGAATAACAAAAATGAAAAAAAAAAAAAAAAATCGACCAAAAAGTGAACCATCCCCTCTTAAAAGGGATATATGTGAAAGCTAGATCTAAAAAAAGATAACGGAGATCACACAGAGAAAGCGAGAGAAGTATTGACATTGGAATGCTTTAAACCCTTCTGTACCAGAGACGTCTTTTTAACTTTATGCTGGCTATTATTAGACGATTTTATTCAGTAACAGGCATCGAATATTTAATTTGACCCTTTTTACTACCACAGATCATATTTAAACTGCACAAAATCGTCTAGAATATAATTAATAAGACGTTGCCGGTACAGAAGGGGATAAAGAATGCGAGAAAGAAACTAAATATTATAAAGAAAGCGAGATATAATGAGAAGCAGTATTTTTGTTTTCTATGTGAATGAGGGAGACAAAAGGCATAACTGCCTGCAGAAAGTGCCTCCCCCAGATTTGAAAGTGTGACAGGGCCAATATCAAGGGACGTTTGAGCTAAAATGCCTGGACACACGGAGTTTGAAGCAATTAAAGTCATAGGAAGAGGGAAAGACTGATGCTGGGAGAGAGTTCCAGAGCTCAGCAGTTGAATAGAAGAAAGTCTGAGAATAGCGTTTCACTCTTGGGTTGGAGAGTTGCACAGAGTAGGGGTGGGATTGTGTTGCAAGGCGGGTACCACGTACCCTACGTAGAGGAGGTGGTATGATCAAACCGTCTTTAGATCTCAAAACAAATGGGGCTAAATATGAGGAAGAAGGGAGGATAGTAAAAGCAACAATCCCCCCTTAAAAGAAATATAGAAGAATGGGACATGATGGGAAGAGGAGGAGAGAAATGAAGGACAGAAAATGATAATAAAAAACCAATATAAGCGAAAATTTACCCCTTTTTTCCGGCGACGTCTTGTTAATTTTATTCTAGCTATATTTAGACGATTTTGTGCAGTTTAAGAAGGATCTGTGGTAGTAAAAATGGTGAAGTGAGATAGTTCGAAGCCTGTTAATTGCTGGAGGCCTCTTTAAACTTAATATAATCGTCTAATAGTAGCCAGAATAAAGTTAAAATTACGACACCGGTGCAGAAACGGTTAATTAGAAACAGGCGGGGAAAACGATGTAGCAACACATAGGAGAGAGAGAGAGAGAGAGAGAGAGAGAGAGAGAGAGAGAGAGAGAGAGAGAGAGAGAGAGAGAGAGAGAGAGAGAGAGAGAGAGAGAAATGAATGATAAATGAGTAATGTTAGAGAGAAGTTGAACACAATTTAAGGGGGCTGGACGTTTATATTTGTTAATGTATATATTTATTGTTTCATCATTGTTTTTTAGTTTCCTCCCTAGATCTCCATCAAGATTAAAAACACATCCCTCAAGACCCTAATTCAAGAAACATTTTTAAATTTTACGATATAAAAATGTCCCGGCCGAAGGCCGATTCCTCTTAAATTACAGACTCGCTATCGCTCTCCAGGAAAATATCGACACCTAGATGACACGAAAAGTCTTATTATTGATAAGAAATGAGGCAAAAGGTCTTAAAATCGCCAAACTAATGGGCCGAATTCATAAAGTCTGCAAACTAATGGGGCTAAACCTGAGGGAGAAGGATGACCAGCAAAACGCCCCTCTTCCCTAAACAGGTGGGGATGGAGTGAGGTGTGGTGTACGTCAGTGGAGGTGAAAGATGGTGGTGGTAATAGTGGTGGAGAGAGAAAGGGAGGGAGGGAGGGAATGAAAGGAGGGAGGGAAGGAGGGAGAGAGGGAGGGTGAGAGGGAGGGAATGAAAGGAGGGAGGGAAGGAGGAAAGGAGGGAGAAAGAGATGCTCGACGTGGAAGGAGAGATACTGTTTAGTGCACTACTCATTAGAGAATGTGCAAAATATTATTTACTCTCTTCCTGAACTGCTCTACTGAAGAACTGTTTACAACTTCTGAGGACAGTTTTTTCCAGGTAGAACAGATCACATATGTGTTAATAGTTTCTATTCGGACATGAAATATTATTTAACTAAAGTCATTGTAACTTTAGTAGGTTTCCACTGGTAGCCACTATGTAACCTTATACTTGTAATAACGGTAGTGATTACTTGTCACCACCCAATTATATCTAATGACCTAATGGGAAGTCAGAATAAATACATAAGTCAATCAGCCTGGCATGTATTAATAAAAGTAGTTGTAGAATCAACAGTAGTATTAAGCAGTCGTAATGCAATAGGTGGATATGGTGGAGTGGTGAGTGATTCTATAAAAGTCTCAAAATGTGGTCTGAATTTTGGTTGATGAGGTTCCCTAGGAGCAGAGGGGGGGGGGGGGGGGGGGACACCTCTTGATACGTGAGTGGTGTGTGGGAGAGTCCATGAATGTCCTCCCGTATTGTGGAAAACCGCGCCCTATTCAGTGGCCGGTGAGAACAGTGGCTGATCTGACCGGAACCTGTCTACTTCCGTGACCATATTTAGCCCCGAGTGTGAATTATGCAGAACATGCAATTCAAAGGTGGTGGTGTGAGGTATATAGTCGGGCAGATATGTCAAATAGATGTTCACTTCCGGAAGAAAGCATGAACATTTGTCTATAGGGGGTTTTGAGTATGCTGAATCCGATTTTAATGGGATCCACGCTGGCAAACCAAGGGTTCCCACTCAAAATTGACATTGAAAAAAATATATTAAAAAAAAACGTTTGTCATAGTCAACCTATATTGTTGTGGTCTAGCCACGTTAATCCGTTCATATTTATGTGCAGTATGTGCCTCATGTATTTGACAATAATGACATATCCAAGGATATCAAAGGAAGGATATAAGGGTGAACGATTTTATTTAAAACTCCATCCGAACATTAATGAATATATCTCTTTTCATTTATTTTTCAGGAAAATCATATCCATTGTGCATGCATACATATGCATTAATATGATGATGTGTTTAATTTGCAGAACTTGCCAACGTTCATCATGATTAGCCTTCAATAATTAATCAGGTCTAACTAAACCTTTGATATAGATTTCTGATTAATATTGAAACGAACGTAACAAATGTTTCTAATCTTTTCAGGAATCGAGATGGATGGTGTCTAATACAACCAAGCTATATGGAACGATGGCAACCAAGAAAATAAAGCTTGACAGTACTTCTGCCCATCACCCGGTATTAACCGAAACAGACTGGACGCTATGTGCTATGTGCCAGAAAAGTTCAACTGAACCCCTGAGAGACCCGTCCCAATGTAAGAATGTAAACCAGTCCAAAGGCTATGAATCGTTAGCTGAGCACATCCAGGAGCTACACTCGCTTAGTGCACTGCCAATGAACATACAGTTGTCACGTTTGGATGACGGTCAAGGTATTGCTGCAACCCTCTTTCAGCACAATGCAAGATGGCACAAAACATGCTACATGATGTTTAACCAAGCCAAAGTTGAGCGTGCTCACAAGAAGGTTGCCAAACTAGAAGATCCTGAACCGAAGACTTCTCCACTCAAAGGTAGACTGCGTTGTGCATTTCCTGGAACCTCCTGTCAAGTTAAAGAAAGTCTCTGCTTCTTTTGCGATGAAAAAATGAAAGACACTTATTACAGAGCAGCCACACCACGAATGGACGCAAATGTTCGGAAGATGGCAACTGAGCTTCGTGATACCCGGCTACTAGCAAAGCTGTCCTCTGGAGACATGACTGCAATAGATGCGATATACCACAAACAGTGTTTGACTGGCTTCAGCAATAGATATCGTTCATTCACCAGGAAAGTGGAATCGAAGGAAGATTCAGATCTAGCCCCTGATGCTATAGCCTTCGCAGAATTGGTGTCCTACATTGAAGAGACTCGTCAGGTAGATGAGCATGCGGAACACATATTCAAGCTGTCAAGCCTCATACAACTCTACAGATCACGACTTAAGCAACTTGGCGGCGATATGTCAGAGCGCACAAACTCAACTCGTCTGAAGGAGAAGCTTCTCGCACGAATTCCCGAGTTGGAAGCACATAAAAGCAAGTATGAGGTCATGCTCACGTTTAAGAATGACGTTGGAGATACCTTGTTGGAGGCCAAGAAGCGGGACCCTGAGAGTGATGCTGTTGTGCTCATGAGAGCTGCAAACATAATCAGGAAAGAGATCTTTCAGAAACGCTACACATTCACGGGATCGTTGCTAGACGAGCAGTATAAGGATAATCCAACTTCCCTACTTGCTTTGGTTCAGATGATTCTTGGAGGTACAAACATCCAAAACCAGACGGAAAACTATCAGGTCGTGAAAACAGCTGCAATATCAATAGTTGAGCTGCTCACATTCAACACTCTGAAAAGTAGCAGGAAAGAAGCCACTGCTCTACAGACTCGACACAGCCTGGAACGAGAAACTAGACTTCCTTTGTACCTTGGGTTGCTGATCCACAACAAGACCCGAAAGCGTGACTTGATTGACACTCTTTTCGAGAAGGGATTGTCTGTATCATATGACCGAATACTACAGCTGTCCACAGATGTAGCAAACAGTGCATTGACCTCGTTAGAAGATGCTGGGGTTGTGTGCCCAACAGTCCTGAGAAAAGATCTCTTCACAACAGGCAATCTCGACAACATAGACCACACTCCTACATCGACTTCAGTACAAACTGCGTTCCATGGAACAGCCATCTCTCTGACGCAGCATGTTACGAATGAATGTGCAGGCACAGAGCTCCAGAACAAACCTCTCATCCACAAGAACACACCAAGCGCAACGAAGATCAAGCCAATCATGGACTCGTACAGTACTGTCCCACCAGCTACATTCCAAACCAATAACCCTACACCATGCAAGACTGAGGGACAAGCTGTCCCCGAAAACTCACCAGTCGACTCAGATGAGCTGCAGATCTCATGGGCACAGGCAGTTGAGAAGCTGCTGGAGAAACCTGAAAATAATTCAGATGATAACATCTCTTGGTCCGCACATTTTGCAGCGTCACAAGATTCCTGCCCCAGACCACCAGCGATATCCGGGATCATGCCATTATTCCGTGATAATGCGCATTCTTTGGCGATGGTAAAGCATGGCATGGATGTAATCGCTAAAGCTACCGAACATGTGCATCCAGGACAAGTCCCGATATTGACTGTTGATCAGCCGCTGTATGCCATCGCCAAGAAGATACAGTGGACCTGGCCAGCTGCCTATGGCAAAGACAAGTATGTGGTGATGATGGGTGGTTTGCATATAGAGATGGCGTTGCTGAAAGTTCTGGGAGATTGGCTAGATGGCAGTGGATGGTTGATTGTACTGACGACTGCAAACGTTACCACAGATGGTAGGGCTGATGCTCTTAGGAAGGGATCATTCACAGCACGTTCTCAGTAGGCTCATCAAGTATCAGCTGCTGCACTGTTTTGCTTACGTAGCAAAGCCTACAATTCATATAAAACAGAAACAGAGGCAGACGCGAGGCCTGTGATGCCATTCGAAGACTGGTGCACACACATGGAGACGCAGCATCCGCAGTTTCGGTAGTGGAGCAAAACCTTCAAACTTGAGGCGCTCTTCCTCCAGTTCATGCAGTCACAGCATGAAGGAAACTTTGAGCTCAACATTGGCACACTGGGAAGAATTGTGCCATGGATGTTTGCCATGGATCACTTCCACTATGCGAGGTGGTTGTCTGTTCATGTGCGAGATCTGCTGCAGCTACAGTGTGAATGCCCAGCAGTGTGCAACGAGTTAAAAAAAAGGACACTTTGTGACACAGAAGACAACTCATCGCTTCTCCATGATGGCACATGACCATGTACACGAGCAGCTCAATGCTGTGTTGAAAGGGGATGGTGGAATAATCGGCACTGAAAATGAATCAGCCCTCAGGCGGTGGATGATTGCCGGCCCCGAGATGGCCAGGATCATACATGAGGTGGAAGTGAGCACATCTCAGAAGACAACCCACAATGATCGACACCATGAACAAACTCTGACCACACAAAAGAGATTTGCAACAAATGTCCAAAGCGTGATAGATGTTCTGAATGAATTGGGTAATTCCTTCACAGAAACGAGCGCTGATCTCCTCACACTGGACACGAAGGTCATCATGGCTGATCAAGTCATCAAGAACTACTCAGAAGCTGAGGAAATAGGAAGGACTCAATACAGCACCTTCGTTGATTTGAGAGTTGTGAAGATGGAGAAGCCTTTCAATGACACTATTCCAAAGAACAAGCTCCAGATGTTCAAGTCAGGAGAACGGAAAGTGTCTTCGAAGATAAAGTCCAAAATGTCCAACATGAAGAGCAACCTGCAGCTATTTTCGCGAATGTACATCTCTTGTCAAGCACGAAATGGTGAGATGGACATTTTCTTCCAGCATGAGAACCACTCGTGGCCAACGTCTCTGGCTGAAAACAACCTGATGCGTCTCGGAGACAAGGCTGACTTGCTGAAGTGTCTGGAACCGCTAGCACCACGTCCACAGACCACACCTACTGTGGACGTGAAGATCTTTGATGGTGCCGCCCTCGTCCATAGGTTGGATCCGAAGACTGCCACAACATATGTGAAAATGTTCAAAGACTATGCAGAGTATGTCTTTGTCCCGTATCTGAAGAGGCAGCTTGAACATGCTGCACGGGTAGATGTTGTATGGGATACCTACATGGCTGACAGTCTGAAAGCGCACACCAGAGAGGGCCGAGGTACAGGAGAAGCTCTTCGTGTGTCTGAGAAAACACGACTCCCACACAACTGGAAAAATTTCTTGCGAGTTGACAGCAACAAGACAGAACTCTTCAGGTTTCTAGCCACAGCCATTGAATCTGAAGCAACAGCAACAGGGAAGATGCTGATCACAACCAAGGGTCAGAGTGTTGCCTCATCCGCAACACTGGATGCTTCTGACCTACATCCATGCTCACACGAAGAGGCAGACTACCGAATGATGCTCCATTGCTTCCATGCGTACAAACTTGGCATGAAGAAGATAATGTTGCATGCCACTGACACGGACGTACTGGTTCTTGCCATTGTAACTGCAATCGACATGGCAGATTGTGAACTTTGGTTAGCTTTCGGACATAGTGCCCACTTCCGTTATATTGGAGCTCATATTGTTGCCAGTGAGATGGGCAATGATTACTGCAGAGGCTTGCCATTCATGCATGCATTGTCAGGCTGCGACACGGTGTCGTCATTCAGCTCCATCGGTAAGAAGACCGCCTGGGAAGTATGGAAATCACTTCCACAAATCAACGACGTATTTCATCGGTTGTCAGATACTCCGGATGAAGTGACAGAAGCTGACATGAAAGAACTCGAGAGATATGTGGTCCTGCTCTACTGTCGTACATCACAGCTCACTGAAGTGAATGAAGCAAGGAAGCAACTCTTCTCCTACGGTAATCGGAATCTGGAAAACATCCCGCCGTCACGTGCAGCACTGCTACATGTAAAGCGAGCGGCTTACCAAGCATGACACGTCTGGGGACAGGCTCTGAAGGCCAGTCCTACTCTTCCAAGACCTTCCGAGTGGGGATGGAAACTAGACAGCGAAGGAATCTGGGTGCCCTTATGGAGTACCCTCCCTGAAGCATCAAAGGGGTGCAGAGAACTTGTCAAGTGTGCCTGCAAGAAACGCTGCACAGGACGATGCCAATGCTCCAAAGCCAGTCTCCCCTCACACAGCTCTGCTTCTGTGGTGGACAGTGTACACCAAAGGGACATGTTCTAATTTAATCAATGATTAATCATTTAATCAATGATCAAATCATAGCCTGAAACTCGAAAGTCATCAATTGTCACTGGTTCAATTGTCACTGGTTCAGTTGTCCACTGGTTCAGTTGTCCGCTGGTTTAATTGTCCACTGGTTTAATTGTCCACTGGTTCAATTGTCCACTGGTTCAATTGTCCACTGGTTCAGTTGTCCACTGGTTCAATTGTCCACTGGTTCAATTGTCCACTGGTTCAATAGTCACTGGTTCAGTTGTCACTGGTTCAGTTGTCCGGTCACCGTTCTAATTGGTAAATAGATGATCCAATAATGCTTAGTGACTGTTATATTGCTATGTTTAGTTGGGCAGATATGTAACAATATGTTTCATTGACGAATATTCCTACTTTGTCTATAATATTATTAAATTTAATTTTCACTATCATATGTGGCACGTAAAACGAATCAAAATCTTATGGAAAGCATATTTGTTGTTTACACAAGTATACTACAATACTCTTTTGCATGATACATATCAAAAAATTCAATTTTGGAATATAACAAGCATCTAATAAATATTCAATGTTGTTAAAAAAAGTTGCGGTCGCAAAGAAATGGCGATTTGACCCCTTCCATGTTCAATGTCAATTTTGAGTGGGAACCCTTGGTTTGCCAGCGTGGATCCCATTAAAATCGGATTCAGCATACTCAAGAACCCCTATAGACAAATTTTCATGCTTTCTTCCAGAAGTGAACATCTTGGTCTTATATTGTTACATATCTGCCCGACTAATACTGTATATGAATCAGCAATACACTAATCAGTAGAATACCGATAACTCAGCGTAGAACGTCCGGTAGCCACAGTCAACTACAAAGTGTACAGTCGTATTCCAATAGTCTATCTATCTATTGCCGGACGCCTTGCTCCCCTTAATGAGGGTGGCCATACACAGAATGCCCCCAAGCGGACCTATTCCCTGTAAGAGGGACAACCCGAGCCAGTTTACTTAAGGACTTACAGGTTTGACCACTCAGGTTTGATGACCGACTCCGACGGCCTTTGTGAGCACTGGTGTTTGCTTTCAGACATCCACAAACACTCTAACCCCTTAGGTAAGCTAGGAGCAGTATCATTATGGTTTACTCCCCTAGACAGGTTGCCGACCAAGGCTGACGAGTCCCATCCACCCGAATTTGTATAAGATTGTATAACATAGATGGGTAGCCGACCAAGGCTAACGAGTCCCATCCACCCGGTTATGTAACGTTCCAATAGTCACGTTACCAAATATGAAACTAAGATATATCTGTATAATAGTAATGAGGGAACTTAAGTATCATCATATAAATGTATTTGACATCATCAAAATGTATTTGAGAAGTCTCACCCACATTTGATGACCTTAAATGCTTACAAACATACCGACAAACAGCAACATATATTTGAGAAGTCTCACACACATTTGATGACCTTAGATGCTTACAAACATACCGACAAACAGCAACATATATTTGAGAAGTCTCACACACATTTGATGACCTTAGATGCTTACAAACATACCGACAAACAGCAACATATATTTGAGAAGTCTCACACACATTTGATGACCTTAGATGCTTACAAACATACCGACAAACCAACATTTATTTGAGAAGACTCACACACATTTGATGACCTTGTATGCTTACAAACATACCGACAAACAGCAACATATATTTGAGAAGTCCACACACATTTGATGACCTTAGATGCTTACAAACAAACAAACATATTTGAGAAGTCTCACACACATTTGATGACCTTAGATGCTTACAAACATACCGACAAACAGCAACATATATTTGAGAAGTCTCACACACATTTGATGACCTTAGATGCTTACAAACATACCGACAAACAGCAACATATATTTGAGAAGTCTCACACACATTTGATGACCTTAGATGCTTACAAACATACCGACAAACAGCAACATATTTGAGAAGTCTCACACACATTTGATGACCTTAGATGCTTACAAACATACCGACAAACAGCAACATATATTTGAGAAGTCTCACACACATTTGATGACCTTAGATGCTTACAAACATACCGACAAACAGCAACATATATTTGAGAAGTCTCACACACATTTGATGACCTTAGATGCTTACAAACATACCGACAAACAGCAACATATATTTGAGAAGTCTCACACACATTTGATGACCTTAGATGCTTACAAACATACCGACAAACAGCAACATATATTTGAGAAGTCTCACACACATTTGATGACCTTAGATGCTTACAAACATACCGACAAACAGCAACATATATTTGAGAAGTCTCACACACATTTGATGACCTTAGATGCTTACAAACATACCGACAAACAGCAACATATATTTGAGAAGTCTCACACACATTTGATGACCTTAGATGCTTACAAACATACCGACAAACAGCAACATATATTTGAGAAGTCTCACACACATTTGATGACCTTAGATGCTTACAAACATACCGACAAACAGCAACATATATTTGAGAAGTCTCACACACATTTGATGACCTTAGATGCTTACAAACATACCGACAAACAGCAACATATATTTGAGAAGTCTCACACACATTTGATGACCTTAGATGCTTACAAACATACCGACAAACAGCAACATATATTTGAGAAGTCTCACACACACATTTGATGACCTTAGATGCTTACAAACATACCGACAAACAGCAACATATATTTGAGAAGTCTCACACACATTTGATGACCTTAGATGCTTACAAACATACCGACAAACAGCAACATATATTTGAGAAGTCTCACACACATTTGATGACCTTAGATGCTTACAAACATACCGACAAACAGCAACATATATTTGAGAAGTCTCACACACATTTGATGACCTTAGATGCTTACAAACATACCGACAAACAGCAACATATATTTGAGAAGTCTCACACACATTTGATGACCTTAGATGCTTACAAACATACCGACAAACAGCAACATATATTTGAGAAGTCTCACACACATTTGATGACCTTAGATGCTTACAAACATACCGACAAACAGCAACATATATTTGAGAAGTCTCACACACATTTGATGACCTTAGATGCTTACAAACATACCGACAAACAGCAACATATATTTGAGAAGTCTCACACACATTTGATGACCTTAGATGCTTACAAACATACCGACAAACAGCAACATATATTTGAGAAGTCTCACACACATTTGATGACCTTAGATGCTTACAAACATACCGACAAACAGCAACATATATTTGAGAAGTCTCACACACATTTGATGACCTTAGATGCTTACAAACATACCGACAAACAGCAACATATATTTGAGAAGTCTCACACACATTTGATGACCTTAGATGCTTACAAACATACCGACAAACAGCAACATATATTTGAGAAGTCTCACACACATTTGATGACCTTAGATGCTTACAAACATACCGACAAACAGCAACATATATTTGAGAAGTCTCACACATTTGATGACCTTAGATGCTTACAAACATACCGACAAACAGCAACATATATTTGAGAAGTCTCACACACATTTGATGACCTTAGATGCTTACAAACATACCGACAAACAGCAACATATATTTGAGAAGTCTCACACACATTTGATGACCTTAGATGCTTACAAACATACCGACAAACAGCAACATATATTTGAGAAGTCTCACACACATTTGATGACCTTAGATGCTTACAAACATACCGACAAACAGCAACATATATTTGAGAAGTCTCACACACATTTGATGACCTTAGATGCTTACAAACATACCGACAAACAGCAACATATATTTGAGAAGTCTCACACACATTTGATGACCTTAGATGCTTACAAACATACCGACAAACAGCAACATATATTTGAGAAGTCTCACACACATTTGATGACCTTAGATGCTTACAAACATACCGACAAACAGCAACATATATTTGAGAAGTCTCACACACATTTGATGACCTTAGATGCTTACAAACATACCGACAAACAGCAACATATATTTGAGAAGTCTCACACACATTTGATGACCTTAGATGCTTACAAACATACCGACAAACAGCAACATATATTTGAGAAGTCTCACACACATTTGATGACCTTAGATGCTTACAAACATACCGACAAACAGCAACATATATTTGAGAAGTCTCACACACATTTGATGACCTTAGATGCTTACAAACATACCGACAAACAGCAACATATATTTGAGAAGTCTCACACACATTTGATGACCTTAGATGCTTACAAACATACCGACAAACAGCAACATATATTTGAGAAGTCTCACACACATTTGATGACCTTAGATGCTTACAAACATACCGACAAACAGCAACATATATTTGAGAAGTCTCACACACATTTGATGACCTTAGATGCTTACAAACATACCGACAAACAGCAACATATATTTGAGAAGTCTCACCCCCATTTTATGACCTTAGATGCTTACAAATACCGACAAACAGCAACATATATTGAGAAGTCTCACACACATTTGATGACCTTAGATGCTTACAAACATACCGACAAACAGCAACATATATTTGAGAAGTCTCACACACATTTGATGACCTTAGATGCTTACAAACATACCGACAAACAGCAACATATATTTGAGAAGTCTCACACACATTTGATGACCTTAGATGCTTACAAACATACCGACAAACAGCAACATATATTTGAGAAGTCTCACACACATTTGATGACCTTAGATGCTTACAAACATACCGACAAACAGCAACATATATTTGAGAAGTCTCACACACATTTGATGACCTTAGATGCTTACAAACATACCGACAAACAGCAACATATATTTGAGAAGTCTCACACACATTTGATGACCTTAGATGCTTACAAACATACTGACAAACAGCAACATATATTTGAGAAGTCTCACACACATTTGATGACCTTAGATGCTTACAAACATACCGACAAACAGCAACATATATTTGAGAAGTCTCACACACATTTGATGACCTTAGATGCTTACAAACATACCGACAAACAGCAACATATATTTGAGAAGTCTCACACACATTTGATGACCTTAGATGCTTACAAACATACCGACAAACAGCAACACAACAATCAAGTCATATCCGCAAAACAACATCCACTGGCGGAAACACTGCGGCATATAAAATAACGTGAGGCCATAGCTAATTCTAAAATGAGTAAAGTAGGACAACAAAGTGTGGGCGACGGACCAGGAGAGTATAAACGGGGATGATGGGTGCTTTTTTCTGGACCTCCTTCTCCCTCATTTTTAGCCCCATTTGTTTTGAGACTTCAAGATGTTCGGCCCATTAGTTTGGCAATTCTAAGCCCTTTCGACCCATTTCTTTGTCAATATTAAGACCTTTCGTACCAATTAGGTGTTAACTTTTTTCCTGGCGAGCGATAGCAGGCCTGTAATTTTTGAGAAATTGGCCTTCGGCCGGGACATTTATCTATCGAAAAATGTACCAATTTATCTTGAAGGAGACTCTATTTATTTATTTTTTTATTTTTTTTATTTTTTAAAGCTTGATGGAGGTCTAAGGAGGAAAGTAAAAACATAATAAATACGGCCACCCACCCCTAAGTTTCAGACTAGGGGAGCCACAACTGGACACAGCTGGCCCACCTCCGCCACCACCATACCACTCAGGTTATTATGAGCTATTTCCTCCTCACTACTCCTAGGCAGATTCAACCAGGTCGATCATCTCGGAATTACCTGGGAAGTCTTTGTGGTAGTCTGTTTGGTTTGTGTTTCTCCCATGGTGTTTGCATATTATTTTTTCTTTATGAGACAAAAAATAGAGGAAAGAACAAAAAAAAGGTCAATGTGCCTTACATTTAATTTTGTTTACGAGAAGGAAAAACAAAGACAAAAAACAAAACAAAAAGTCCATGTTCCTAAAGGCATCCTCCATTCATAAAATGTTTGTAACAATTGGATTTTGGAAAGCAACTCCAAGGAAGTGAACTCTGGTAGAAGTTCTGGGGATAAATGAATTTTGATAATCGGAAGTTCTACATTGTGGGGGAGAGAGTGTGAATTCATGGGCATTCTAGACTTATCTGATGATTAGATTAACGTCCAGTATTCGATAAATAGATATAAAATCGTAATCATGTACTTAACCTATAACTGTCTTGATGGTGTAATGGTTAGTGTGTAAGATCTGTATGTGGTAACCCTGGTTCGAATCCCGGGAGGATCACATGCTTTCATTAATTTCATTGGGAGGTGTTTGGTGTTGGGAGTGAAATAAATATATTAGATAATTACCCATGTATTTTTCCACAGCTTTCAATGTTTACCCTGAGTGCCGTCGGAGGCGTGAAAAGCAAGGTATTGTATTCACGTACGTGTGTGTGTGTGTGTGTGTGTGTGTGTGTGTGTGTGTGTGTGTATGTGTGTGTGTGTGTGTGTGTATGTGTATGTGTGTAAACCCAGTGGAGGCGGCTCTACATGAGTACCAAAATTCCCTTAAACTTACTACGTCTCTGACAGAAAAATACGGGAGCAAAATGAAAATTATGAGATGGACGAAGAGGAACAACGAAATGCAAGACAGGAAATTACAAAGAGCAGAGAAGAGAGACAGAAACATAGCCTAGAACAAATTAAGACCAGATGTAGGGAAGAACTGAAAATGAGAGTTGAGATGGCACAAGACACGGGGGCTTCAAATTGGCTCACATCATTACCAATAAAGGAGAAAGGCTTCAGCTTAAATAAACAAGAATTCAATGATGCCGTAGCCTTGAGGTATGGGTGGCCAGTTTCGAACCTGCCGCTGAAATGTACATGTGGTGAAATAAACAACTCAGACCACTGTATGACTTGTAAGAAAGGAGGATTCATCTGTATCCGGCATGATGAAGTACGAGACATCACTGCACAAATGCTGTACGAGGTGTGCCATGATGTCAGAATCGAACCGGAACTTCTGCCTATGGACGGACAGCGCTTGGCCCACAATACTGCAAATACTTCAAATGAAGCAAGAGTGGACGTAAGTGCTCGAGGTTTTTGGACGAGGGGACAACGGGCTTTTTTCGACATCAGAATCTTCAACCCAAGAGCACAAACATATCGTGAGCGAGGACACAAGGCGGCATACTTGAGAAACGAAAGTGAGAAAAAACGCGCTTATGAAGAAAGAATTTTGAACAGGGATCAAGGAAGCTTTACTCCTCTGGTCTTCTCATCGTCGGGAGGTATGGGACCTTCTGCAAGTGTCTTCTATGCCAGATTAGCTGAACAAATATCGGAGAAAAAGCGCCAGCATAGAAGCCAAGTCATAACTTGGATGAGATGCCGGCTCTCTTTCTCTCTTCTCAGGTCTGCACTCCTATGTCTCAGGGGTACAAGGTCCTCCCCGCTACAGAGGACAAGAGTGAGAGACTTGGACTTTGAAATGGTCGTGGCGGAGGGACGAATTGGGGAACAACTAGGTTGATTGTAGGGAGGTACTGGTACACTAAGATAAACTACAATGTAACTAGAATAAGATAGATTGTACACCACTTTGTAACTGTCACCTTAAAAAAAGTGTATGTGTGTGTGTGTGTGTGTGTGTGTGTGTGTGTGTGTGTGTGTGTGTGTGTGTGTGTGTGTGTGTGTGTGTGTGCGTTCACAAAGTATATCGAGTGAACGAATGCGACTGTTACCATTATTTTTGCTACCCAACTATATTTAACTATGTTTTAAATTAACAACTCCTTGAGGATATAAAGCGTTTTAGCAGTTCATTATCGCTATCATTAGACTATCTTATGTAACTTAGGAAGGATACAAGACAAGCAAGAATGGGAATACAAGAAAGCAGGGAAGGAGGAGGATGGAAGGGATGAACAGCAGAGAAAATGTAAATACAAGAAAGCAAGGAAAGGTTATAGAGGGGATGGATCAAAGCTTGTAATGTATAATGTAAGAGGTGAGGTGATAGAAAGCAAGGAAAGGTTATAGAGGGGATGGATCAAAGCTTGTAATGTATAATGTAAGAGGTGAGGTGATAGAAAGCAAGGAAAGGTTATAGAGGGGATGGATCAAAGCTTGTAATGTATAATGTAAGAGGTGAGGTGAGGGCAAAGTAAATTCAAATAATGCAGAGAAAAGGTGAATACAAGAAAGCAGGGAATGATTAGGATGGATGGAAGGGATGAACCCGAGACTGTAATTATAGGAGGTGAGGTGATAGCAAGGTAAACAATCCCGAGGAAGAGCCAGGTCAAGAGGTTACTGATGGACTCGTGTGTGGGGAGGGAGGGGAAGAATAATGGGAGTGGGGAGAGAAAAGTGGTAGTGGGGAAGGAGAAATGAGGGACTAGGGAGAAGAAAAGTGGAAATGGGGGAAGGAAAGGGGTAGTGGGGAGAAGGAAAGGGAGAGTGGGGAGGGAAGGAAGGTGTGAGTGGGGAGAAGAGTAGTGGGCAAGGTGAAAATATGGGAGAGGGGAGATGGAGCAGGCAAAGTGTGAAAATGGGAATATAAAATAGAATGTGGAAATGGAGGTATAAACATTGTGAAAGAGAGGATAAATGATGAGTGGGGGAGGGGGAGAGGGAGAGGTGATAGCAAGGTAAACAATGGAGGAGTTACTGATGGACTCAAGTGGGGGAGGGGGAGAGAAAGAGTGTGGGAGTGGCAACACGAGGACGAAGGTGGGAAGACACTAGAACAAACTCCTTTTCTTCAAGATTTTTTCAAGATATGATTAAAATAGATTGGGTATATCTAACTTACATACGTGTGAGAATGGAGGTAAGACAGAGAGTGTGTGAGGGAAGGAAAGTTTTTGGAGCAATGGGAAGTATGTGGATGGTGAGAATTCTCGGACTGAAAGAAGAAAGTGCAATGTACCAAGGGATAGTTACCGGTATACCAACAGTAATGTATGGGGCTGCTAAGACATGGGGTCAGAATATACAAGAGAAAGAATGTGTGGAATGATGTGTTGAGACAGATTGAAGAATGAGGAGATATGTAGAAGAGTGGGACAACAGGAACCCTTATCGGCCAGAATGGAAAGAAGGGTGCTATGCTGGTATGGACATGTTGAACGAATGAGAGATGAAAGGGTTACACAGAGAATATATGAGTCAGAAACTATATATGGGAAATAGATTGAGAGGAAGAGCTCAGATGAGATGGAGAGACACTTTATAATAAAAGCATTGGAAGATAGAGAGATGACTGAAGAACAGGCAAGTGGTGATGAATAGGAAACAATAGAGAATAATTGTGAACAGATGAGTGATAACTCGGTCAGGGAGAGGGGGTCAGGCACCAGTTGGACTACATGATAGTCCGTCAGGTGCCTGGCCCGGTGAGCCGGTGTATATATGAAGGGCCATGCTTGGAAGTGATGTGGGTGAGCATTGTGGTGCGCTTCGTTACGTGTCTGCCTGCTGAGACCGGAACCTCTGCGGGAGGTCTGGGACCTGGGAGTCTTTTGCAGGGGATCCCAAATGGGTCTCCTCCTGGACGACCTAGATGTGTATAAATTTGTATTTTTTAGTTTGGCGATTTTAAGACATTTTGCCCCATTTCTTGGTTAATATTAAGACATTTTGTGTGTTTTAGGTGTCGATTTCTTCCTGGCGAGCGATAGCGAGCCTGTAATTTAATAGAAAACGGCTATGAGCCGGGAGATTTTTCTATAACAAAATTTAAATATTTCTTTTGAAGGGAGGGTTTTGGGGTGCTTTTTTTAAGCTTGATGGAGGTCTATGGAGGATGCTGAGGGGAGGAGGGCCAATTGACCACTTGCGAGTTTCAGGCTATAAGGAAGTTGGTGCCATAAACATCGGTATTAAACAGAAATACAATAATAAAGTAGGTGTCGAATGGATAAAACGTATGTTGAATTTAGTTGTATGTATTCATAAACGTATGTTGAATTTAGTTGTATGTATTCATAAACGTATGTTGAATTTAGTTGTATGTATTCATAAACGTATGTTGAATTTAGTTGTATGTATTCATAAACGTATGTTGAATTTAGTTGTATGTATTCATAAACGTATGTTGAATTTAGTTGTATGTATTCATAAACGTATGTTGAATTTAGTTGTATGTATTCATAAACGTATGTTGAATTTAGTTGTATGTATTCATAAACGTATGTTGAATTTAGTTGTATGTATTCATAAACGTATGTTGAATTTAGTTGTATGTATTCATAAACGTATGTTGAATTTAGTTGTATGTATTCATAAACGTATGTTGAATTTAGTTGTATGTATTCATAAATGTACTACAACTGCATTTTAGCTGGTAATTATGCTAAATGTCAATGAATAAAACTCCAACTTCCTTATAGCCTGAAACTCGCAAGCGGTGAATTGAAAGTGTGGGAGAAAGAACAAAATGGTGGATGTTTGTGATGCCATGTAGTTATATATATATAGTACACAATAAATATTGTGCTTGCAATGTAAACGTTCTCGAAAAAATATTACTGGACAGAGTGAGAAGAGGAGGAGTGTAGGAGTTGGCAGAAGAGGAAGGTAAAAACACAAAGGAAGATTGAATTGAATTTGAATATAAATATTGAAAAGTTCTAAGTGGTTTGGTGAGAAGCAGGAGAGGATGAGAAAGCTGAAGAGAACGATAATACGAATGAGTGTGGTGGGAGAAAGGTTTGAGAATGTATGTGGGAATAACTGATAACATAATAAGTCGAATGCAGTGACAAAAAGATAGATAGACGGATGGATTGATAGATAGATAGATAGATAGATTGTATATATATATATATATATATATATATATATATTAATATATATATATATATATATATATATATATATATATATATATATAGACAAATAGATGTTGATAGCTTGTTATAGACAAACACATTGTTTACATACATACATTGAGTACACACAAATTCATATACACACGGCTGGATAGATAATAGACATTCATATACACATGGCTGGATAGATAATAGACATTCATATACACATGGCTGGATAGATAATAGACATTCATATACACATGGGTGGATAGATAATAGACATTCATATACACATGGCTGGATAGATAATAGACATTCATATACACATGGCTGGATAGATAATAGACATTCATATACACATGGCTGGATAGATAATAGACATTCATATACACATGGCTGGATAGATAATAGACATTCATATACACATGGCTGGATAGATAATAGACATTCATATACACATGGCTGGATAGATAATAGACATTCATATACACATGGGTGGATAGATAATAGACATTCATATACACATGGCTGGATAGATAATAGACATTCATATACACATGCCTAGATAGATAAATATAAACAGGAATGTAGGAAGAGAGGACAAAGACAATAAAGGGAAGGAACCAAACAACAAATGAAAATTAAAATAAAACAGGCATAGAAAACAGGAAGTAAGGTACACAGTTTTCACACCTTGATCTGGCTCGTCAGTACACAACATAAACACTCCCTAGGACGCCCTTACAGGATGTGGGGGGCAGGGGAATTATCTTATCCTAAACAAACGGTAATGACATACGCTCTATTCGGATAAAGAGATAATTGTTTAACCCTTTGAGGATCTGGACGCTTTTTTTACAGTTTATTCTGGCTATCATTAGACGATTTTATACCACTTAGGAAAGATCTGTGGGAATTAATATAATATGTTAAGTATATAGGGGATTATAGGTAATAACACAACATATTAATTATTGGATAAGTGATAATAAGTATAAACGTACAGGTATATAAGTACAGATATATGATAAGGCTTGTAATAAAAGCCTGAGGAGCAAGGTGATATATGACTTGTGTGGTCTAATATATCTAGGGGATATAGGAGCTTGGCTATAGAGGGTGAGTCTGAGTCTAGAGTCTAGAGGGAGTAAAGAGCTCTGTCTCTCTCTGGCTGAGGTCTGTTGAAGTGTGTCTTGAAGATGCCTGAGTAAGAAGGCATCGCCTGGGTTCAAGGATGATGATGCAACACAGCATTAACTCAGCATTCTGGTATGACGTATGATCGGATACATACATTATACAGTTTACATTTACAGAGGAAATGGGTGTTGATTTAAGTGGAAGTATCAATAAATATATTATAAGTGAATGAGATAGATAAAGTTATAGGGAGTTCAATGAATCAAGAATGTTTAATATTAATGTTAAGAGTTTAGAAGTTACAGGGATAAAGGCATATAAGCAGTGAGAGATATATATAGCAATATATATGCAGGGCTTATAATGTCATACTACATTAAAAGGGTATAATATATTTCAATCAACCCTCTGACTTCCATATACCCTTCCTAATCTGAATAAAATCGTCGATTAATAGCCAGGCAAACAGAAAATAAATGCGTATCGGAGCTTGAAAGGGTTAATATATTGATAATTTTGAGTAGACTTGTAAGCAGACAGACATACAGACACATATGCTGTACATACAGACACGCTAATATTACGAATGACAACACGTAATTACTAATGTTGATTAATCTAAGGAATGTAGTCACTAAACGTGCTATTTCATCCCTCCCTTATCCGGCCCGGGATAAATAGGGTCCGTTAACCCCTTCAGCGCCATGACGCCTATTTACCTTCTATTCTGGCTAAAATTAGACGGCTTTATGCAGTTTAAGGAGGACTTGTGTGATTATGAGGGTTTATTGAGATCGTTTTTACCCATTTGAATCGTAGAGATAGATTATAAACTAAGGAAAATCGTCTTATGGTAACCAGAATATGATGAACATAGCGTAATGGTGGTGAAAATGTTAAAATGGGGGTTGAGTGGCGGAGGTGAGGCTGCATATTTTCAATCATCAATAATCGAAAATATGAGTCGGAGGAGTGCCAGAAGAAGGTCCACTCCCAGCCACCATCCCAAACTCCTGCAGGCAAAATAGTGGTAATGTTTCCTGAATCAATATCGTAAATCCCGAGGAGGCCCCACGGTGATAGCGGGCGGCCCTCTCCACCCATGCATCTCATTACCCTTATCAGCCACACTTATTTCCTCCAGAGAACGTGGGTGGTATGTGGTAATTGAAAACGGCATGACTAATGGGACGGATTCGCGGTCGGGTTCGCGGTCGAGTGGGCAATTGCGTAATTACGGAGGGCCAAACATCTCAGAATCCCTATGCAAATATTTAACAGGGTATTATGAAGTGAAGAGACATAATAAAGACAGCTAAAGAAAATGATGCTTGGTAGAAGTAAAAGATGGCTGCCGAAAGCATTATATTTGTCTATGTGTATGAAGAAAACAAAAGGCAGGTTGCCTGTAACGATTGTCTCTCCCAAAGCCAAAAGACTGACAGAGAGCCAAATTCAAGGGACATTGGGGTCAAAATGCCTGGACACACGAAGTTTTGAGTAGTCTAAGTCATAGGATGAAGGAACGACTGATTGAGAGAGGAGTACTTAGGATCCCTCTGTTATAAGGTAGAGTAAGATAACAGGAAAGTAGTACAGTCATATGGTTGTTTATATTATACTAGATCCTCCTGTTATATAGAGCCATAAGGTTGTTTATATTATACTAGATCCTCCTTTTATATAGAGTCATAAGGTTGTTTATATTATACTAGATCCTCCTGTTATATAGAGCCATAAGGTTGTTTATATTATACTAGATCCTCCTGTTATATAGAACCATAGGGGTTGTTTATATTATACTAGATCCTCCTGTTATATAGAGCCATAAGGTTGTTTATATTATACTAGATCCTCCTGTTATATAGAGCCATAAGGTTGTTTATATTATACTAGATCCTCCTGTTATATAGAACCATAGGGGTTGTTTATATTATACTAGATCCTCCTGTTATATAGAGTCATAAGGTTGTTTATATTATACTAGATCCTCCTGTTATGTTACCATCACCTTCCCACCCATCCCTCTCTGCTGGGCCATATACAGCGGCGCTCAAGTGGCTGTCTACAAAATAAACACCCACTTGAGCACCCAAGGAGGAAATCATGGGAAAGGAAGGAGTGGAAGACGACCCGGGAGGAGAGAGGCTTGGAAACTAAAGTGTTAGGAGAATACAAGAACTAAAGGCTAAGACAAAAACACTAATTCAGCTGGATGAGGGCTGGTCCTATCCAGTGTGAGGTTTGGCATCCTCTACCCAACCTTGGCCGTTTCTGTCTGTCTCTTTTCCTGTACTACTTCCTTCTAGGTGCTGGCGAGATCGCCCGATTGGGTGGCACTGCAAGGGGGGCTGCGGACGATGGGGGCATTGGCCCAGGGGTACAAGCCCATAGGCTCATAATCCCCTCCCCCGCTGCCATCTCAGAGACAGATCTCATTACACCCTGGCCCCTTCGGGGGCCCTAGCATCTGGAGCAGCTTCGGTCTACCGGACTCGGGACTGTTCGGCCACACAGTCTGGGGAACTACAACAACAACACTAATTTAGCGCATGGAACTCTACTGAATCAGAAAAAGGGCAATCTAACATTAACAAAACAGTAAATATGGAATAAAAAAAATAAAATAAAATAAAACCCAGAGAAGTAACCGGGACATAATTGATTCTGTTAAGAGCACAGAAGAAAACATATAAAATAAATAAATAATACGTACAGTATATCTTACAAATACACGTGAGCCATTAAATGTTTTATACTCTCATCTGGGCTCGAACCACCGACATTAAGGACGATTGTCCATACTTTAATACTTTAAAGGATACTTAACCTTTTCCTATTCATTTTAAGAAGGGAAATCTTGACCGTCGGTGGTTCGAGCCCGGCTGAAATTATGAAAATAATTAAATCAATAAAAAAATAAAAAAAACACAAACTTACGCAAAACAAATACAATTACAAAGACTCAAAAGTAAAACAAATACAAATGCAAGGACACAACTACAATTACAATTAGGATAAGGCAAATATAATGAGATGGGTTAAGTTTGGAACCGAGAAATATCCAATTAAATGAAAACACAACATTTAAAATATACAGTATATGCAAAAAAATATATATATATAATAATAAATGTGGTTTTATATAACAATAACTGAAAATATGAATAATCATAAGGGCGCTCAAAGAATAAAAAATATAAATGTATTTCTATCAATATTACTACAACATATTATATACTGTAATTCCTATTGTGTTCCATTATATGTTTAGTAGTTTGCTTCAACACTTTTTAATACTGTGAATTTCGACTGATGATGAAAATAACATTTATAAGCGAAATATAAACAAATACGAAGCAGGACTGTAATATGTGACAATATGCTTGACATTTATAGGCAAGCTTATCATGGCAATCAGGGAAAGTCATGTATATTTCCCGGTTGTGAAAATGCATGAAATCTTCTTATAAAATCATTATCTTTATAGCATTCTTACTTATAATTAATTGATAAAATTGTACAGTTCACCTTCTTTCTCTTTTCCCTAACTAAGTCTTCAGTTTTATTTTCTATTAATATTTTAATCTATTTTGTATTTATATTTATTTATTTATTTATTTATTTATGTATTTATTTATATATTATTTATGTATTTATTTATATATTTATTTATTTATATATTTATTTATTTATTTATATATTTATTTATTTATTTATTTATGTATTTATTTATATATTTATTTATGTATTTATTTATATATTTATTTATTTTATATATTTATATATTTATTTATATATTTATTCATGTATTTATTTATATATTTATTTATATATTTATATATTTATTTATTTATTTATATATTTATTTATAAATTTATTTATATATTTATTTATATATTTATTTATATATTTATATACTGTATTTATTTATATATTTATATATTTATTTATTTATTTATGTATTTATTTATATATTTATTTATGTATTTATTTATGTATTTATTTATATATTTAAATATATATTTATATATTTATTTATTTATTTATTTATGTATTTATTTATTTTTTGGAACAGGTGGAGTTATGAATGAGTAAGTTTACATGTGAAAACATGTGTTATTAATCTCTTGAGCAACAATTTCACATTTTTCTGGTTAGCATTAGGCGATTTTAGGCAATTCAGGATAGGTTAAGAATCAAAGGCGGTAGTAACCATCCCAATTAACACTCCCATAAGTTCTTCCTAAACTGAATAAAATCTTATAATGATAAGACATAATAAAATTATAGAATGTGTCATGGTACAGTATATATTATTTATTTACGTACGTGTGTGTGTGTGTGTGTGTGTGTGTGTGTGGGTGTGTGTGTGTGTATTTGTGTGTGTGTGTGTGTGTGTGTAATTCGCTTGCTTGTTCGTCAAGGGGAATCAACGCAATGCGAGCTAAGCCTCCTTAACTGGGATTGTATTGCGTAAAATGCATGTTAAGTATTTATGTATCGTTGGAATGGCTGTGGATGTGTGTGTATTCTGTATTTTAGCCAATTGGCGGCATCTGGAAACGAAGGCTTAGGGTTAATCTGTACGGTACCATTCTCACTACGGTACCAGTCTCACCCGAAGGCTTAGGTTGACCAGTAGCTTAGGTTGACCAGTACGATACCCATCTCACCTTGTAACCGATCACCAACCCCAGATGGGACGTCACAACTTCGTCCACTTATACCAGGTTCCTATTTATACTGCTAGGTGAACAGAGGCTACACCGTTAGGAGACTTGCCCAAATGTCTCTTCCCCGCCCGGGTCTCGAACCTGGGACCTTCTGGTTGTGAGCCAGACGCGCTATCCGTTACGCCACGGGGAGGTGGGTGTGTGTGTGTGTGTGTGTGTGTGTGTGTGTGTGTGTGTGTGTGTGTGTGTGTGTGTGTGTGTGTGTGTGTGTGTGTGTGTGTGTGTGTGTGTGTGTGTGCAATACTTAACATGTCACAAATGGATCGATCATCATAATCAAAGTCACGTGATATAATGAAGATAAACTTGAATATATCTCTAATATATTTTAATAGTTCAGTTGCATTTGTTAACTCATAGCACTATTATTATCTATGTATCAACTATGTGTTTGTTTGTCAGCCTGTCTGTCTGTCTGTCTATGTCTCTCTGTTAATATGTCTGGTTATCTATCTGTCAGTCTGTCTCTCTCTGTCTGTCTGCTTATCTATCTCTCTATCTGTCTCTCTGTCTGCTTATCTATCTCTCTATCTATCTGTCTGTCTTTGTTAATCTGTTTGCTTATCTATCTATCTATCTATCTATAATATATATCTATCTGTCTATCTATCGATCGATCTGTCTTTGTCACTGTAATTCTGTCTGTCTGTCTACCAATCTATCTACTGTATATATGTAACTATCTCATTAAGCAAACTCCCTTATCTCAAAATATTCATCGCACCACCCCGCACCCACCGTTCCCTAGGTCTGGTGCAGTTGTAGAGTCACGCTTGAAATATAACATGACGAACAACATCTAGGTACTGATTATAAGGGCTATGGCAGTGTCACACGAGCGATTTTTAGTAATTTTTTACGAGTAATTGTTGTCTGGCAGCTTTAAACTCTCAGTTATATCACAATTCAACGACCTTATATAATCAGCCTTCAGTCTAGTTTCCGATGCACATGCGAAAGAGCCTCAAAATATTGCTAGACAAAAATTGTTCATCGAAAATTGCCGGAAAATGCTCTCGTGCGACACTGGCTTTAGCGGAGACGAGTGACGAAAGCCGGGAAGGTGGAAACAAAAAATACTCCGAAATGTTGACAAGGGAAATGTGTGCAATATTAATTCTTTATCATGTCGGGGTTTTGCTGTTGTTGTTGTTGTTGTTGTTGTTGTTGTTCCCCAAGCTGCCTGGCCGAACAGCCCCAAGGCCCCGAGCAAGGCCAAGGCCATAACCGTGCGCCCCCACAGAACCCTCACTGCCGACCACAATAAAGCCTGGGTGACCGAAGCCACTCCATGGCGGGGAGCTGAGGAGGGTGCGGAAACGCCCGGGAAACCAAAGCCCCACCCAGGGCCCTGCGCCCCTCAGCAATTATGAAGAGAAAGTTGAGGGGCAAAGGAAAAAATGTGACGCTTTAGCTTCCAATCTAGGTAGACTGGGAGGTCAATCCACGGAAGAGACGCCGTCACTTGAGATCTAGAAAATATAAAAGTAAAAGGAACAGTCAGAGTAAGCTATGGGTATGGCAGGGGTTTTGCTGTTAATCACTTTGGTAGCCATTGGAGGGTTGAATATTTGAATGTATTTGGAAATTACTCCTCAAATTTAGTTGCATGGCGCGAATGTTCTAAATTAATACATTGGTAAACAAGTTCAATGTTTAAAGGGTTTGTAATTATTTCCATAGTAGCCTATAGCAGGTGACCGAGAATCAATCACAGGATTTCTAACACACGAGGCATTTAAACTTACCATTGAGCTACAGCCACTTTTAATATATTATTTTTCTATGTGCATGAAGGTGAAAAGAAAGGCAAATATACATGTAAAAAGTGCCCCCCCCCCCCCACCCCCCACCCCATTTAGGTGATTTAGGTGTGTTGGAAAAAAAACTGTGATGTTTGGTGTAGTGACATGAATAGGAGGAGGAGGAGGTGGTGGTATTTATGAGAGTTTAGCTGGTACATTGGCATTCATACAATTCATTGATAACATCGATTGTCGGCAGTTGTCTATAGGTAGCGCCAGCGAACTTGACAATAATCATGACCCCTTAACGTCATATAACTCGAAATAAATGAAAGAAATCGGGCTGACGTTTCTATTATTTGGGAAGAGTGCACCAGGAAATAGTGTGGATATTTACAGCCAGTTTGCTCTAGGCCCTTTTTAGTTACAGAGGGGTCATGGATCAAGATTATTGTCAAGTTCGTTGGCTCTACTTATAGTCCACATTTACTCATGCTGTCAGGGGCTAGGGAGGCGCGCTGGTATAAAAAACCTATGTGAAAAAGTGAGTGCGGGAGATGTGGGGAAGTAATGGAGTGGTGTGGTGATGGAGTGCTGATAGTGGGAGCCAAGAAGTGCGGGGACAGCTGCTAGCCTTGTAGGGAAAAAGGGGCTACAGATATATTTTCCATTAAGCCTTTGAGGATTATGATGCGTTCGGACAGTTTATTCGGGCTATCAGTAGACGATTTTATACAGCTCAGTAAGGATCTGTGGGAATGATAATTGTCAGAATGTAATGTAAAGGACGTCACCGGTACCGGTATTGAATGGGTTAACAGTTTAATACAGGGTATCAAACTAGAACAATTTTGTTTGAAGACTTGAATGAATATGAGACGGAATACAAGAAAATTAACGTGATATAGTATTGTTTTGGTCATGTAATCACTTCCGAAGTCATAATTTGAACCACATTTTCATCTCTACATACCGGGTAGTACATACACAATAATAAAGACTACACATAATGGATTTAGCGTTCGTTTGACAACCTGGTTCAATGATTGCTCAGTATAGTAATTGATGGCCATAGTACTGATTGGTGGGGATGGGTGATTTTTCTGAAAATATATAAATATATACAACAAGCAAGTTTAAATATATAAATATATACAACAAGCAAGTTTAAATATATAAATATATACAACAAGCAAGTTTAAATATATAAATATATAAATATATACAACAAGCAAGTTTAAATATATAAATATATACAAGCAAGTTTAAATCGCTGTACCTTGTATGGAGCATTACAATTATTAGCATAAGAGCCTTGTTGAACTACCCAAGTCTATTTAACATCCTGCCACTCTCACAGTAAACAATGCCAGCTTTACAAACACCTCTTTCCACTTGGGGGGACTCTACATTCAACCTTATTAGCATTGACGTCATATTAGAAGTAGACTAGTTTTATCCTGGTTTTGTTTCTCTTACTTTCTTTTACTGTATACGGTACTAGTTATATTAGGGGCAGATACTTAGTTTGCTCCCTAGACCTCCATCAAGCTTAATAAAAATACCTCCAAGACCCCTCTTCAAGATCAATTTGTAAATTTTTCGGTAGAAAAATGTCCCGGCCGGTTCTTCATAAAATTTCAGGCTCGCTATCGCTCGCCAGGAAAAAATCGACACCTAACTGGCACGAAACGTCTTTAAATTAACAAAAATGGGGCGAAAGGTCTAAAAATGGCAAACTAATGGGCCGAACGTCTTATAATATCAAAATACATGGGCATATACGAGGGAGAAAGGGGACCAGAAAAACGACCCATTTCCCCTTAAATCGTTGTGCCTTGTATTAGCATAAGAGCCTTGTTGAACTACCAAGGTCTATTCAACATTCTGCCACTCTCACAGTAAACAATGCACTCTTTACAAACACGTTTTTCCACTTGTGGACTCCACAGAGAACCCTATTAGCATTGATGTCAGACTCAGATATACCCTGTTCCAAATAGGTAGGACATAATTATATCGTGACCCCTAACCTCGGTAACTTAAAAAGGGCTTCAGCAAATGGGCTGTAAATTATCACACCTATTCCCTGGTTGACCCTTCCCAAATGGTAGAAATATTACCTTGATTACTGTAGTCATTTGTGAGTTATAGAGGTTAATGTTCAAGAGTTATGGCCTACTTACTTGGAACAGAGTATAGGAAGTAGACCACGTTTATCTTGGTTTTGTTTATCTTTCTGTTACTGTATACTATAGGTAGCGCCAACGAACTTGACAATAATCTGGACTCCTTAACTTCTTATAACTCAAAATTGATGAAAGCAATCGGACTGACATTTCTATCATTTGGGAAGAGTCCACTAGGAAATAGATGTGGAAATTTACAACCAGTTTGCTCAAGGTCTTTTTTAGTTACGAAGAGGTCAGGGATCGAGATGATTGTCAAGTTCGTTGGCGCTACGTATAATTATATTATAAACCAAAGTACAGTAATGGGAAAGCAAATAAATAAAATAATGCATTTAAATAGTAGATACTATAGTGCATAATTATATAGTCAAGTAAAGTTGGTTCAGAGTAATTTTATTTGTGTATTGTTTTATATATATATATATATATATATATATATATATATATATAACTTCAATATTAATTATGTTTCATTATATTTTCTAATAATTAATATTAATAATAATTATATTACACAAACTCATTCTTAATGTTTAGTATCTATGTAAATAGTGATATTGTCGACAGTTACATAGGCCTACTGTATATCTATACAAAACAAAGTTTTCGATGTATATGTAATGCAATATTTCTTAAAGACGACATTACATCCTTAACAAACTTATACATACATAAATTAAAATTCCTAATCATTAAAATGCATTGATTAATTAACCTGCTAGGATGTAAGATATTTGACAAGTAATAATAAACATCCCAAAACACTAAACATATACTGGTAGACCAGAAATATTTATTAAATACCTATTAACCTTTTCTGTTCCAGCGACGTCTTGTAAATTTTATTCTAGCTATATTTAGACGATTGTGTGCAGTTTAAGAAGGATATGTGGTAATAAAAAGGTAAACGTGAGATAGTTCGAAGCCTGTAAACTGCTGGAGGCCCTTTATAAACTTATTCGAGTCTTCTAATAGTAGCCAGAATAAAGTTAAAAGGACTGCACCGGTACAGAAAGGGTTAACAAAGAGTAATGTATTCTTAATTAGCAGATACCAATTTCCTTTGTTTGTAACCCTGATCAATAAGTGACCCCAATACACCTCTCAAGACTCCCTCAAATGACCCCCCCCCCCTACTCCCTTGAACGACTCCTTACTCCCTCACAGCCTCCCTACAATACACCCTATCCTCCCCACTCCCATGAATGACTCTCTACTCCTTCACACACATCCTACCCCCTCACAGGCTCCCTCGAATGCCTCCCTGCCCTCCCCACTCCCCTGAATGACTCCTCCCTCCCCTGAATGACTCCCTACTTCCTCACAGACTCCCTTGAAGGCTTCCCTACCCTCCCCACTCCCCTGAAGGACTCCCTACTCCCTCAAATTACTCCATACCCTCCCCACTCCCCTGAATGACCCCCTACTCCCTCAAACTACTCCCTACCCTCCCCACTCCCCTGAATGACTCCCTACTCTCTCAAAACTCCCTTAAATCCCCCTTACCCTCCCAACTCCCCTCAATGATTCCCTACCTCCTCTCAGACTCCCTCAAATGCCCTCCTACCCTCCCCACTCCCCTGAATGACTCCCTACCCCTTCCCAAACTCCTCCAAATCCCCCCTCCCCCCCCCCCCCCTCCATTAATACCCTCCGGACATATTTTGCCCAGAGGTAAAATCTATTCACCTCTTCTTCCGTCTTTGTTAGCTGGTGACTCTCTCTCTCTCTTGAACAATTAGTAGCTTTATCTTTTGTTAAAGATCAAATATTGTGAATCGATGTTGCAAGCCAATTAAATACTGTATATGCGAAGTCTGTCTGTCTAACGGTCTCTCTCTCTCTCTCTCTCTCTCTCTTACACACACACGCGCGCGCAAACACACACACACACACACACACACTGGTCACCCTTCGCTATCACTCGGCATTGTTCACTCCATCATATCATTCATTCCACCCCATAGTCCCCTTTAATCCCTTGACACCGAGAGGTCCTTCATAAGTTGTATAGAGTCGTTTATAGGTATCGCAGCTGGGATGATTTATTTGACGTGTTCATTATGCACCTTAAACATATATTATATGGTTCTTTAACGTATTGTTAATCATATTCTGGATACCATTAGACGATATTTTTTACCTTATATTCTACCTCTAGGACTCAAAGGGGTAAATACGACCCCACTAAACCATCTGAATAGCATAGGTCCCTCTTAAACTGCACAAAATCATCAAGTTGTGGCCAGAATCAAAGGTAAAAAGGCGTCATCATGCGGAAGGGCAGGAGCTTAGTACTAAAAGTTGCTTTCATAATTGACGATACATGTCATTATCATATTCATATCACAATTCGGTAAGAAGCAAAATAGGGACAAATTTGCTTACGACCGGTCAAAATGAATGGATTATATCCCTTCACAACTCCAATTCTATTCCATTCCATTTTGAGAGGCATCTTAATATCACAACTAGGTAAGAAACAAATTATGGAGTATACATAAGCTAACCCTGAACCGCCATTCCATCAGGACTCCAATTCGATTCCATTCCTTTCTGACAGGCATCTCCATATCACAACTCGGTATGAAGCAAGTTAGGGACATGATACTTGCTTACACCCGGTCAAGAAGAATTAAGTATACTTAAGCTATACCCTTTTCCAAGTAAGTAGGCCAAAACTGTTGAACATTAACCTCTATAACTCACGAACGACTAGAAAAATGTGTTAATATGTCTACCATTTGGAAAGGGTCATCCAGGGAATAGGTGAGGAAATTTACAGCCCATTTGCTCTAGCCCAATTTGAGTTACAGTGGTTAGGGTTCACAATTTCTGGACTACCTACTTAGAACAGGATCCGCCATTCCTTCACAACTCCAATTCGATTCCATTCCATTTTGAGAGGCATGTTAATATCACAACTCGTTAAGAACCAAGTTAGGGACATGATACTTGTTTACAAATTACAACCAGTCAAGAATAATGGAGCATACAGAATCTAACACTAAACCTCCATTCCTTTACATCTCTAATTCGATTCCATTCCATTTTGACAGGCCATAATATTATCTCCACTGCCTCTCCCCTCACAACAACAGGCCTCTCTTAGTCCATTCCAAAAGCGACCCTCTCGTTCCATTCCCACTACCAGCCAGCCTCTATTATACTCTTCAGGCACCCCTTTGTGGACGAGCGCTGTTTGCTTTTTCTGGCCCTCCATCTCCCTCATGTTTAGCCCCATTAGTTTTCTGATTATATGACGTTCGGCCCATTAGTTTGGCCCTTTCATTCCATTCCCATCAACAGCCAGCCTCTATTATACTCCTTAGGCATCCCATTGTTGAAGATGCCTGGTTGCAAGGGGAAGATGATTGGATTTTTTTCTGGCCACACTTCTCCCTCATGTTTAGACTCATTAGTTTTGACATTTTTAAATGTTCGGCACATTATTTTGTCGATTTTAACACCTTTCGCCTCATTATATTGTACATTTTAAGACATTTCGTGCCATTTAGGTGCCCTTTTTTTCCTGGCGAGCGATAGCAAGCCTGTAATGATATAAGAACTGGCCTTCGGCCGGAAATTTTTTCTATCGAAAAATTTACAAAATCCCCGGTTTGGAAAGAGCCAGAGGAATTTACCACAATAAGGAAGTTGGAGTTGTAGAGATTTATATTTTGCAGAATTACCAGTTAATATAGTATATAGTTGCAGTGCATATATAAATACATAATATCAATTTCAAGACACTTTTTATCCATCACATACCGTACTCTCATTGTTGTTATTTCTGATATACTTCGATGTTTATAGTCCCAACTTCCTTATAGCCTGTAACTCGCAAGTGGTTAATTGAGAAACGGAAACAAACAAAATTGGCAGAGAGTATACATAAGTACAAGAAAAGTACTAGGGCAAAGCCTGGAGAAGAAAGGAACTAACAGAAAATATAATGCAAGGATAAATATGATCCATGCAGTAGGATTATCAATAAGAGTGAAGCATTACTGTGAAGATGTAAGAAACAATAGGATCAAGGACGTACTACAATGAATATAGAAGTGATAATAAGGGGGAAGGTATTATATATCTGTTTATTTATTGATTAGTGTTCTTATTATTTTAGTTTAGTTTAGTTAAAGAGTTACATAGAGTTACACACTGTAGATACACAGACTGCACAGACCTCGCGGCCCTTACTAAGCTGTCCAGACTTAAGTCTAACAACATTTGCTACTAAGTGGAAGGTAAGGCTAGCAAACAAAGAAGGCTCTCTCCTCACCCACCACACTATAATCCATACAATATTTCAAGCAAACAAAAATATAATGTGGATAAAATGAAACACTATCAGATAGGCCGACATGAAATAGATTGACCTTCAGAGAGAGAGAGAGAGACAGAGAGAGAGACAGAGGCCAACAGAAAAGCCAATGGGGTGGAGAAAGCGAGAGACGAGTAAACAGAGGGATAATTTGAGAAGGGCAGATCGGGAGGGGACAAGGAAGAGAGGCGACCTAATATTACAAGACGAGGTTGTGGGAGCAGAAAGTCAAAAGGGAAAATTGAATAAACAAGAACAAGGAAAAAACAAAAATACTAAAAAAGGAGATGGGAGGGAAGGAGAGAAGGGTAGAGAGGAAACAGGTGAGGTCATAAGGAAAGGAAAGGAAATGGAGGAAAGGAGAGCAGGACAGAGAGGAAGAAATAGATGAGGTCATACGAATATAAACTTGATGGGAAAGGGTTGTGAAGGTACAGCATGGGACAAAAGAAAAATGGAATGAAGGAGATAGATAGATAGATATAGATCGATAGATAGATAGATATAGATCGATAGATAGATTGATATGATAGATAGATATAGATAGATAGATAGATAGATAGATATGATAGATATATATATGAGGTCCTACGAATATTTAATTGTTGGGAAAGAGTTGTGTAGGGATAGAACAGGACAGAAGAAAATTTGAAAACGAGGGAAGACTAGAGATGGAAGGGAAGAATGGAAGTAAAGAAAGGTTGGAAGAGAACAAATCAGGTCATAAGAGGCGAATAAGAAATTGATGAAAAAGGGTCAAGGAAAAGAAGAAAAGCAGAACAAAAGTAACTCATAACGAGGGTCAAATATACATAGGAGACACTGGTGGGAAAGAGTTATGAAAGGGGCAGGAGAGCAATTGAGGAAGAGGGAGGAAAATAAAGAGAAAGAAAGGATGGATGAAGAAAAGGATAGAACAGGTCATGAGCACAAGAAACGGGTGAAAGGGGTCAATTAAGGCAGAGAGAACGGGATGTGAGAGAAATCGGAAACAGGAGATGAAATGTGAAGATCGTGAGAAGAAGAATATACTGGTGGGAAAGACTAAATGACACGAGAGAGAGAGAGAGAGAGAGAGAGAGAGAGAGAGAGAGAGAGAGAGAGAGAGAGAGAGAGAGAGAGAGAGAGAGAGAGAGAGAGAGAGAGAGAGAGAGAGAGAGAGAGAGAGAGAGAGAGAGAGAGATAATAGATGAAAACAGAAAACAGGATGTAGGTGTGGAAGGGTATAGAAAGAAAACTACAAGGGAAGACTTAAGGGGTAACTAAAGACTACAAACAATATACCTTGTCTCTCCCACCGCCCCTTTGTTTTAAGTGGGGATGGGTCGCTTTTCTGGCCCCCCTTCTTCCTCATGTTAAGCCCCATTAGTGTTTAGATTTTAAGACATTTGGCCCATTAGTTTGTCGATTTTAAGACTTTTCGCCTCATTTATTTGTCAATATTAAGACCTTTTGTGCTATTTAGGTGTCGATTGTTTTCCTGGCGAACGATAGTGAACCTGTAACTTTGGAAGAACCGGGCCAGGAAATTTTTCTACCGAAAAATGTACAAATTAATCTAGAAGGGGGATCTAATGGATGTTATTTTTTTAAGTTTGATGGAGGTCTAGGAGTTAACTAAAAAAAAAATAATGAATACATTTAAAAAATGAACCAAAAAGTGAACCATCCCCTCTTAACCACAGATGCGGCTCCGTTGTGTAAAACTCTTCCTTTTGTCCTAACCATCTAATCGAGCATCAACAAATAATATACACAAACTTGGAACAGAAAGGGTGTGATGGATGAATATGATGGATGTGGGGAAAATGAAAGAGGAGGATGTTGATGTTGTTGTTGTTATTGTTGATCCCAAAGCTGTCTGGCCGAGCAGGCCCAGGGTCCCGAGCAAAGCCAAGGCCATAACCGAGCGCTCCCCACAGAACCCTCCCAACTTTACCACTAAAGAATGCCCAGGTGACCGAAGCCGTTCCCAGGCGAGGGGCTAAGGAAGGTGCGGAAACGCCCGGGACACCGAAGCCCCTCCCAGGGCCCTGTGCACCTCAACAGTTATGAAGGTAAACTTGAGGGGCAAGGGAAAAATATGAGATCTGTTTCTGAGAGGGCAGCGGGGGTTGGGATCATCAACCCACGGGTTTACAACCCCGGACCAATGCCCCCACCGTCCGCAGCCCCCCTTGCAGTGCCACCCAATCGGGCGATCTCACCAACACCTAGAAGAAAAAGTAGTACAGGAAAAGAAACAGACAGAAACGGCTAAGGTTGGGTAGAGGATGCCAAACCTCACTCTGGATAGGACCAGCCTGTCACCCAAAGAGGAGGATGTAAAATTATATAATGAAAGAAACTATACCTTGTTCAAAATAAGTAGGCCAAACCTCCTAATTGTTTGTATTATATGTGCATTAAGGAGACAAACGACAAGGCTGACTGTAACAAGTGTCTCCCTCAAGGTTGAAAGAGTGATAAAGAGACAAAATCAAGGTACGTTAGAGGTATTTTAGGTGTGTTAGAGAGAGAGAGAGAGCGAGAGGGAAAGAATAGAGGGGAGGGAAGGCTGAAATACGACAGGAGAGGAAAGGCACCAGAATTTCGAGAGCTCTAGCCCAAGTTTACTGTCCGCGGAGATATACGGGAGAGAGGGGGAGCGAACAACAGAGAAATAACAAAAGACCAAACAGGAAGCCAGTTTATTAAAGTAGGAAAGCATTTGGCCATGATAGGAAAATGATATAGAGGAAGCTATCAAGATAAGCCAAAATAATTAGAAGACCTAAAGTAATAACTCTCTCCCTCAATAAATCTTCCCTTAATCATATGACTTAGACTGCTTTAATCTTTTACTTCGTGTGTCCAGGCTTTTTGGCTCTGGGGGGGAGACACTCGTTACAGGCAACCTGCCGTTTGTCTCCTTTATATACATATATATATATATATATTTTGTTTAAACTTGATTGAGGTCTAGCGAGGAAACTCAAAAATAAATAAATTTATATAAATATAGCCCAAAAAACAATCACTGCCCCCTTATATCAGTACAGTATATATTATTGATATTAATATTTTTTTTTATCAGTTACCGGTACTTTACATATTTTAATTGGCGACTTTCTTTGATTAAAAAATAAATAAAAATAAAATAATAACAATATCAATAAATTGTCCCTGTCTTTCTTCTACTCAGCAAGTAAGCTTTGGAACTTTAACCCTCAATCAGTCTGACTTTCATCCTATGACTTAAACTGATTCAAACTCCGTGTACCCAGACATTTTTAATCTAACGTACCTTGAATTTGGCTCTCTGACACTTTTTCAACTATGGAGGGGACACTTGTTTCAAGTAGCTTTGCCTATTATTTCCTTCATTCACATAGACAAAGAAAAACACAAATATATAGACAATTTAACATAAAGGCAGGCGAGGACAGATAGGCATACCTGTATACACAAACATACCTACACCTGTAAATACCTAACCCCTTCTTTACCGGTCCCGTACTTTTAACTTTATTATGGCTACTATTAGACGACTATATTCAGTTTTAAAAGGGCCTCTAGCAATTAAAAGGCTTCGAACTATCTCGCTTAACCATATTTAATACCACAGATCCTTCTTAAACTGCGCACTATCGTCTGAATAAAGCTAGAATTATAGTAAAGCGACGTCACCGGTACAGAAGGGGTTAAGAAAAAACAGTCGGTAACACACATAAAGAATAACAATGAAAGAACTAACACACACAAGCATATGCCACCAAAAGCAAGATCACCTATATATATACACGTGACACATCCATAAAGTGAAGAGAGAGAGAGAGAGAGTGTGTGTGTGTGTGTGTGTGTGTGTGTGTGTGTGTGTGTGTGTGTGTGTGTGTGTGGGTGTGTGTGTGGGTGTGTGTGTGTGTGTGTGTGTGTGTGTGTGTGTGTGTTTGAGGGCTTGGGGGTAATTATCAGTGTATTGATCTGTGTTTGCATGGGTTGGCTTGCTCTTGTTAGCATATGTTTTTGTGTATTTGTACTATACCCTGTTCCAAATGGGTAGGCCAGAAATCTTGAGCTCTAACCTCTGTAACTGAAAATGAGCTAGAGCAAATGGGCTGTAGATCTCCCCCCCTATTCTCTGACTGACCCTTCCCAAATGGTAGAGATATGAGCTGGATTACTCTAGTCGTTTGTGAGTTATAGTGGTTAATGTTCAAGAGTTTTGGCTTACTAGTTTGGAACAGGGTATAGAACAAATACAAATATATGCCAACAAGAGCAAGCCAACCCATGCAAACACAGATCAATAAACTGATAGTTAGCTCCATGCCCTCAAAGACACACACACACTCACTCACTTTCTCTCTCTCACACACACACACACTCTCTCATTCTCTCACACACACGCACACACTCAATTTCTCTCTTTCACACACTCGCACACTCTCTCTCACACACACACACACACTTTCTCTTTCACACACACACACACTCTCTCTCTCACACACACTTTCTCTTTCACACACACGCACACTCTCACACACTCTCTCCCTCTAACACACCTGGATTCCTGGATTCCTGGATTGTAGTTTAGGACCGAAGTCCTGGGCCACGCTGGTGCGCCGCCCTCAGTAGTTCCTCGCTCTGGTTTGATGTAGCAGGCTGTTTCCGTCGGACGTTTGGTAATAGTGTGGCAGCGATGGTTTGTCGGGTATTGTTCGTAGGAATTTGTCCAATCCAGTCTTGAAACTTAAGAGAGAGCCTGTGAGTTCTCTTAGTTGCTTGGGGAGACAGTTATATATCCTTGGACCGTGTACAGCCATTGAATTCTCTTTCAAGGTTTGTAAGCTCATCCTTGTTCTCACTAAACGCGGAATAGTGCACAATTTTCCTCGTCTACTGCTGTATGTTGTCCTAGTTTCATCTTCGTTTTCCAGATTTGGTATCATTTCGTTAAATTATTTTCCACACATACATTGCTACATATCTCTCCCTTCTTCTCTCCAATGAGTACATGTCTAAATGCTGTAGTTTCTGCCAGTAGTCCATGTTGTTCAGTCCTTCGATTCGGGCCGTGTACGTTCGTTGTACTGCCTCCAGTTTTCTGATTTGGCCGATGTTTGTGGGGTTCCATAACTGGCAGCAGCATTCAACCAGTGGTAGTATCAGGGCCCTGAATAATACTATTAACGCACGTGGTTCTCTTGTTTTGAATGTTCTAAAAATCCATCCCATATTCTTTCTGGCCTTCGCTACAGTATTATCAATATGACGGTCGAAGCTAGCGTCGTCGCTTATTGTTATTTCCAGATCCCGCAAGTGGTTGCTTTGGATTATAATTCCTCCTTCTGGTGTTGTATAGTCCTTGTCGGCCACTTCCTGCTTCGGGTGTCGATATCTCAATAACTCGAATTTTGTGCTATTGAATATCATATTATTCATTTCTGCCCAGTTATATATCGTCTTCAGGTCATCTTGTATCATTTTATAATCATCTTCCCTTCTCACAATGCCCAGGAGTCGAGTGTCGTCTGCGAATGAGGTTGTTTTACAGTACTGTATACTCTGGTCGATATCACTGATATATATGAGGAAAAGCAAGGGGCCAATCACCGACCCCTGTGCCACACCACTTCTCACTTCCGACTTCTTGGATTCACTTCCTTCGACCATCACCGATTGACTTCTATTAGTGATAAAGCTCCCGATCCACTTGTGTAGGCTACCTCTAATCCCAATATGTTCCAGTTTTTGCAATAAGATCGAGTGGTCAACCTTGTCGAAAGCTTTAGAGAAGTCCAGGTAGATTGCATCTGCACCATCTCCATCCTCTAGAGCACTCAAAATATCCATCCTGTGTTGAAAAAGCTGCGACACGCACGATCTTCCGCTTCTAAATCCGTGTTGACCTTTGTTATAAAGCGATTGTTCCTCCAGATATTTGGTTACTTTTTTTACAACTATCCTCTCAAATATTTTAATTACGTGTGAAGTAAGAGCCACCGGTCTATAATTTTTTGGTTCCGTTCTCGGCCCACTTTTATAGATGGGTGATATTTGTCCGTGTTTTAAGAGACTAGGTATTTCCCCAGTATCCAGCGACTTTCTCCATATCATGTGCAGTGGTTTGGATATAATGGAGGCACACTGCTTCATGAGTATTGCTGGTATACAGTCTAGTCCTGCAGCGGCATATGTGTTGATTTCTCGTATGGATGTCTCTATATCTGTCCTATCGAACTCTACATCGCTCAATTGTGATTCTGCGGGCGGTGTTGTTGTATGCCACTGATTCACACGCACACACTCAATTTCTCTTTCACACACTCGCACACTCTCTCTCTCACACACACACACACACACACTTTCTCTTTCACACACACGCACACTCTCACACACTCTCTCCCTCTAACACACACGCACACACTCAATTTCTCTTTCACACACTCGCACACTCTCTCCCTCTCACACACACACACTAATTTCTATTTCACACACACGCACACTCTCACACACTCTCTCCAACACACACACACTCACTTTATCTCTTTTACACACAAGTACACTCTCACACACTCTCTCCCTCTCACACACTCACTTTATCTTTCACATACACGCACACAAACAATCTCTCTCAAACACACACACACACACATACATACATACACTCTCTCTCTCTCTCTCTCACACACACACACACACACACACACACACACTCTCTCTCACTCTCACACACACACCAGATATATTACTGGTGTATTAAACAATGGTAGGTATTTTTCCTACTTTACTACACAGTGCCATTATACCAGCTGATCAGATATCCACGTATAATTCAGGTTTATCATTCACGGGTTTAGTATCTCTGCCATCTCTCTCTCTCTCTCTCTCTCTCTCTCTCTCTCTCTCTCTCTCTCTCTCTCTCTCTCTCTCTCTCTCTCTCTCTCTCTCTCTCTCTCTCTCTCTCTCTCTCTCTCTCTCTCTCTCTCTCTCTCTCTCTCTCTCTCTCTCTCTCTCTCTCTCTCTCTCTCTCTCTCTCTCTCACACATATACTACCAGATATACCAACGTCAGAACTCAGAACTGAATGTATGGTACCTGGACGATGCAACCTTGGTGGGTCAGTAGAGAACGTTCTAACCGACCTAAATAACATCGTAACTGACCTCGGCCAGGCTGGGCTAGTGATAAATGACACCAAATGTGAACTTGTCCTACTCAACCACACACGTGAACAAGGAGAAGAGACTCAGGCCCTGTTTCGAGGCATATTGCCAGATGTAAAGATCCTTCAGGAGCACCAGCAAACCCTATTAGGTTCCCCACTAACTCTGGCAGCAATCCCACCAGCACTTCAAGTTAAAAAGGAGGAGCTTCAATGTCTCGTGAGTCGCCTGATACACATCGATGCCCACTAAGCTCTGGCCCTTCTCAAGAACTGTTTCTCCATCCCAAAACTCCAATACCTCCTGCGCACATCGATGACTTACACGAACAATGGTGGCCTCCAAGAATTAGACAGCAAAATCCGAGAAGCAGTGACCAGCATCACCAACGTGGAATTTAAAGAACGGACCTGGACACAAGGCACCCTTCCTGTCCGCCTCGGGGGCTTGGGCATACGGAGAGCCTCGGATATTGCCTCCCCAGCCTTTATTTCTTCCTTCATCGCGACCAACGACCTTGTAGTGTCCATCCTTTCTTCTCAACCCAGAATGACACTTAATGGGGACGTAACAGTAGCGATTAACACCTGGAAGGAAAGTACAGAAGTAGAGGAGGAGCCTCAGGGTACATCCAGGAGCAAGCAGAAAGTGTGGGATACCATCTCGGCGAAGAAAACTCAAGAAAATCTCCTAACCAATGCAGACCAGGTTGCAAAAGCACGCCTCCAGGCAGCCGCCCGTTCGGAGAGTGGCTTGTGGTTACACGCCATCCCCATCCCACCTCTTGGAACTCACTTGGATGCTGAAGCGCTCCGGGTTGCCATCGCGCTCAGAGTGGGTGCGGCAGTTTGTCACCCACACACTTGCAAGTGTGGTGGGGGGATGGATGCTCAAGGTCACCATGCCTTGTCATGTAATTACAACGCAGGCCGCCTGCCAAGACACTCTGCACTAAATAATGTCATAAAACGGGCCCTGCAGAGTGCTAACCGTGCATCAATCCTCGAACCACATGGACTTCACAGAGAAGACGGCAAACGGCCAGAGAGGGGATGACCACTTTCCCTTACATGAATGGCCGGTGCCTCGTGTGGGATGCCACATGTGTGACACTTTCTCCACAACCAACATCGCCAGAAACGCCGACGAAGCAGGTGAAGCCACCCGGATAGCAGAAAATAAAAAGCGAGAAAAATATCAAGCCATCGCCAGAAATCATCAGTTCGAGCCCCTGGCATTCGAAACTTCAGGAGTCTTCGGCCCTACCACCCTAAAGATGGTGAATGAAATAGGCCGTAAAATCAGAGAAGTTTCAGGAGAACCCCGGGAAACCCTCTGGCTCAAGCAAAGACTAGGGATGGCTATCCTCCGGGGCAATGCCACCAGCGTCATGAGCTCAGTTCGACTGGACTGGGCCATGCCACTGTGTGAGGCCCGGGCAGGAGTGGTGTATCCGTAGTCTTTCCACAGTAGGGTAAAACAAAACATAAACTTTATTTGTATTTAACATGTGTGATGCACATAAATAAAAGGGGATGTGTCGGATGGTTGAAAGCCACAGTTGCTCGCGCGTTTGGGGCTAGCAACACGTATTATGAAAAACATGTATCCTCCTTCATTCACTCACTCAACCCCACAATTTGCCGGAGGATAACAGATTTTTCACAATACGTAGACGGAGGTCTTTTTAAAACTGAACGTTTAAAGTTAAGACATTTGAAGAGCATATTCTGTAGACGGTGCCTGTATTCTGTAATGACATTCAACTAATGTCTGATTATCCCCAAGGTGAATACAAAAAGAAGAGCACTCAGTAGAGCAACAATCTCCACCATGAAGAAGTTGAAGAAGTTACACTGTATGTCTCCAAAGCAACCAAACATAAAAACACCAAATACCCCCCAGCCATCCCACAAGCCCCCCAATATGCCCCTCAACTATCCCCCACCCTTCCCACAACCCCCCAACTACCCACCAGCCCTCCCAACTATCCCCCACCCCTCCCACAACTATTCTCCCCCCCTCCCACAAGCTTCCCACCTTCAACCCCCTACTCACTCCGATATCCCGCACACTTACGCTGTCCACTCCCCCCCCCCCCCCAAGCCCAGTCCCCACAACTATGCCCTCCCCCCAGCCCCCCCCCACACACTCGGATATTCCACACATTGACGTTGTCCACTGGTTTAAAATACCAGAGGAGTGTGTGTACCAAGGTAATGTTAGGGTTGTGGCCCTACCTTACTATACTGAGAGAGAGAGGGGGGGGGGGGGGGGTAGTGGTAGTGGTGGTGGTGGTGGTGATGGGGAAATGGTGGCAGTGGTCTTGGTGGAGGTGATGGTGGTTGTAGTGGTAGTGAGATTGAAGAACAGAGAGGGAGAGGTAAACCGAAAGAGAGGTGGATGGAGTGAAGAAGTATATGGATGAAGGCAGTGTTGGTTGGGAGGAGGGGCGTTAACTGACTGGGGACAGCGGTGCATGGGGGCATTTCGTTTGTGGCCACCCCTTCGGGGATCACGGCGTCAGGCAATAGATAGATAGATTGATAGATGGTGGTGGTGGGGAATGGTGGAAGTGTGAAATGGGAGGTGTTGTGGAGAAAGTAATGGTAATGGTAGTGCTGATCGGGAGGTAGTGATAGTGATATTGGTAGTGGTAGCGGTAGTGATGGTGGTGATGATGATGGTGATAGAGGTAACTTGTGGTGGTATGTTGGAGAAAGTACTGGTAGTGGTAGTGGTAGTGGTGGTGGTGATGATGGTGATGGAGGTAACTTGTGGTGATGTGGTGGAGAAAGAACTGGTAGTGATGGAAATGGTAATGGTAAGGAGGTGGTGGTGGTGGCAAGGAGGTAAAGGTAGTGGTAGTAGTGATGGTGGTAGCTAATGGTGGTGTGGGAGAAATAGTAATGGTAGACATTAATTAGCTAGTTATAATAGGACTTCAAAGGCTATCAACCCTTCTGGATGATTCAGCCAGCACACTAAGTCAAGAAGAGCGTCAGGACTAGAGCCCTTTAAAAAAGACGTCACCGGTACAGAAGGGGTTAATAGAATGTCAGTACAAAACCCACAAGTTGTAAATCATACCCAAACTACTATATCAATAAGAAGTAACGACCCTCGCCAACGATAACCCTCCACATAAACGACACTCCCCCCTCCCCCCCGTTCGATACCTGCAGCAAGCCCCAATAACTATAAACATTCATTGACGATGCTAATACCTTTTGGAATGAATAAATAAAATCATGTGTGTATTCAGGAAGAGGAGGGGGAGGGTAATTGAATACAACGAGTTACAAGGAGCTATTCAGTTTCAAAAAGGCCTACGGCAATCAATATGCACAAAATTATTTCACTTAGCCCTTTACTGTCACAGATCCTTCTAACACTGCACATCATTGTCTAAATACAGCTAGAAGAAAATAAAAAAGACGTCGCTGGTACAGAAGGGGTTAATAATCCGGAAGGGTATAGAAAGCGTCTGAAGTTCTATTTTAACTAACTATCCAGAGTGAGGTTTGTCATCCTCTACCCAACCTTAGCCGTCTCTGTCTGTCTCTTTTACTGTCCTACTCTCTTCCCCTTGTATAATATTCCTACTCGACGAGACAGAGAAAGGGGCGAGGGAAAGCGAAAGTGGTCTTGGACCCTGAGAATAGGTACTTTATATGTTGTTTCTGTTCGGGCTCTATCTCGTGCCGGGCACCCCTAGTAATGCGGTATGTGCCTGATCACCCAGGCAAAAACAGAGCGAGAAGGATAATTGAATTGAATCTACATCGACCCGGCTGAGTTTATAAATTAAAGAGGAGGTTTTTGCGAAATAACGTATGCTTGACGACTAGACTTCCAAACAATCGATCGAACGGTAGCTGGAAAAGGAATACAATAACCTGAGTAGCTTTAAGGGGAAGTTATTTTATTTATATATATTTGCTTTTATTATAACCGGTATATATATATATATATATATATATATATATATATATATATATATATATATATATATACAGTATATATATATTGTTACGAATTTGGACCATTTAACCATTTGAGTGCGAGTGACGTCCTTTTAATTATTTTCTGGCCACTTTATTCAGCTTAGGAAGGACCGGTATCAATTAAAAGGCTACCAACTTGGCCACTTTATTCAGCTTAGGAAGCACCTCTAGCAATTAAAAGGCTAACAACTTGGCCACTTTATTCAGCTTAGGAAGGACCTCTAGCATCTAAAAGGCTACCACCTCTCTCAATGAACCCTTTTAACTACCACAGAACCTTCCTAAGCTTCATAAAAATCCTCTACATTTAAAGCCTTGACCATATTCTAATATTATATTGTTCCCTCCGTCCAGCAAGGTAACTAACTCAAGGGGGGGTGGGCGTATTTATTTGCTCATTTATGTATCTTTATATTATATTTTAGTTTCCTCCCTAGACCTCCATCAAGCTTAAAAAAAAAAAAAAAAAAAAAAAAAAAAAAAAAAAAATCAAAGATAAAGTTGTAAATTTTCCCTCTTAAATTACAGGCTCGCTATCGCTCGCCAGGAAAAAATCAATACCTAAATGATACAAAAAACCTAAATATTGACAAATAAATGGGGCGAAAGGACTTAAAATAACCAAACTAAGAGACGTTCCGTCCCATAGTTTGGTGATTTTAAAACCTGAAAACTAATGGGGCTAAGCATGAAGAGGCAGAAAAACTACCCATCTCCCCTTTCAGCTTTCCTCCCTTTCTCTCCTGCGGGTTAGATTCCTTTTGGGTTGTGGATAAGTACCTCAGGGGCCATGTCTACTTCATTATCTACACCCTACCATCACGTACCATTATATTATATCCTTTTGTCTCACATACTCATCCTCATTATCATTCTCTTTCACTCACTCACACACACTACCTCTCAGTCACTCAATCACTCACTCACACACACACACACACTACCTCTCAGTCACTCACTCACACACACTCACTCACTCACTCTCTCTCTCTCTCTTTATGTATATATATATATATATATATATATATATATATATATATATATATATATATATATAGTATATATACAGTATATATATATTTTTTCCAGGTCTACCCTGAACATCAAAGACAAATATATACGAACTACTGTGTTATTTCGGAATTAATATAACCCATAGATTTGTCTAGCTCAATCGAAGGTAATTCAAATCGATAGACAGACCAATTGTTGATAATTCATTTTTATTACCGATATGTACATAATTATTGTGATGTACTATTCAATTTATATTTATATATTCGCTTACAACAAAGACATTTCAGCCAACCATGTTCATATTTGAAAATATTATGGAATGGTTATGGTAACAAGGGACTGGAGTTCTCGAAAAGGGGCTCCAGTCTTCACGGCATTCTTGACTTACAGTGTGCTGGCTTAATAATCCTGAAGGGTTGACAGCCTCTGTACTCTTATTTTAACTAACTAACTAATAGTAACGTTCTAGCTGCTGATTCATGAAGATTAGATATTTATCCTTTGTATTACTTTTTTAATATATGTTGATGCATATTGGCCATTATAATAACGTATATGTATAAACTCATAGCTGGAGGTAATAATAATAACTAAATTTACCCCTTCCGTACTAGCGACGTCTTTTTAATCTTATTCTAGCTATATTTAGACGATTAAGAAGGATATGTGTAGTAAAAAGGGTTAAGTGGGATAGTTCGAAGCCTGTTAATTGCTGGAGATCCTTTATAAACTAATTAAAAATGTCTAATAGTAGCCAGAATAAAGTTAAAAAGAAGCCACCGGTACAGAAGGGATTATATCTAGTTTCCCCCATATCTCTCCTCTACACAAATAGTTCTATGTTTGGTGCATATCGACCATTAAACTAATAATTAAAATAAATCTATAAGTTGGAAGGAAGAGGATCTATAGGATAGTGTAGATAATAACATCTGGGTGAGGTAAGGTAATACCGGTATATATACTGGTGGATGGGACTCGTTAGCCTTGGTCGGCAACTCATCTAGGGGAGACAACCTTATACAAATCCGGGTGGATGGGACTCGTCAGCCTTGGTTGGTAACCTTTCTAGGGGAGTAAACCTGATACAAATTCGCACTGCTTACCTAAGCAGGTTAGTTGATGGATTAGCCGAACACCACTGTAGAAAAATAGTCTAACAAGATACACAGAGAGCCTCGGAGTCGGACGGATCCTAAATTGAGTGATCAATCCTGTAAGTCCTTCACTAAACTGGCTAGGGTTGTCCCTTTCACAGGGAATAGGTCCGCTTGGGGGCATTCTGTGTATGGCCACCCTTGTAAGGGGAGTAAGGCGTCCGGCAATAGATAGATAGATATCTTGATTACCTCATCTTACCAACCCATTAAACCCAACCCTATTTATTACAGTAATGTATCCTTGTCTAACCAATAGCCTTCTTTCCCACCCTTAAGGGGGATGGGCGTATATATTTCCTCATTTATGTATCTTTATATTATTTTTAGTTTCCTTACTAGACCTCCAACAAGATTAAAACAAAAACACCCTCCCAAGATGTGCATTTTGCGATAGAAACATGTCCTGACCGAAGGCCGGTTTATCTTAAAATATTGGCTCGATATAGCTCGCCAGGAAGAAATCGACACCTAAATGACACGAAAAGTCTAAATATTGACAACAAAATGGGGTAAAAGGTCTAAAAATCGCCAAACTAATGGGCCGAACGTCTTAAAATCAACTAATGGTGCTAAACATGAGGAAGAAGGGGGACCAGAAAATCGACCCATCTCCCCTTAAGGCACACGAACGTGTTTTCTGGTAATTTTCAACGAGCAAGTTTTTACTCGTATTATTTTGAGGCTCTTTCGCATTGGAGTCGGAAACTAGATCGAAGGTAGATTATGTTAGATAGTTAAATTCTTACGAAACTTGGATTTTGAAGCTGTCAGACTACAATTGCCCGTATAAATTGACGGACAAATAGCTCGCATGACACCAATTATAAACATCTTGATGTGTGCTTTATGTATTCGACTTATACCCAGACGAGAGTATTCAGTTTTGCATAAGGAGATTATAGTCATAAAGATACATACACGATACTACCCTATTAACCTATTAATTACCAACCTTTCCCATTAATTAACTTGATAAAAAAAAACACACACACACGCACACGCACGCGCGCGCTCTCTCTCTCTCTCTCTCTCACACAGACACATTTTATCTCTCACCCTTTCTTCCTTATTATATGCGTCTTTTCTCTTTCAATACAAAATATTTCCATCCAACTACCCTGGTGGTCCATCTGTATCCTCTCCACGACCCTCCTCCTCCTTCCCTCAACTCAATAATAGGCCTCCTTCCCACCTCCAACCCCCCCCCCCCCCCCCCACTATCATTACCTATAACAACCATCCTCTACCATACATCAAGGGCATTTATTGACCTTTTAAACCGTTCAGTCAGGGGAGAACGAGATTTATGTTGTAGTGGAATTAAGTTGTTTTTAATATACAGTATGTATGTATGTATGTGTGTATGTATGTACTCAGGCACATACCCCATAACTGGGGGTGGCCGACTCGAGACAGAGCCCGAACAGACAGAATATATAGAAATAAAATACAAAATAAATTCATTAATTAATTAACAATATACACATGAATATACTAACTCTCTCACACATCTAGGTAGCCCAGGAGAAAACTGAGAGACCTTACAGACTATTCAAAATAAAGTCCTAAAAATCATCACAGGCTGCACAGCTACTTCACCTACAGATCACCTACATCAAGAAACCAAAGTCCTCAATGTCAAAGACCATCTGGACATGAGAGGCACTCAATTCCTGGCAGAAGCCTCCACAAACCAACACCACCCACTACACCAAGAAATATTAAAACAACACCCAGCACACGCTATCACACACAAGTACTGGCTGTTCGGCCAGGCAGCTTAAGGAACAACACAACAACAACCAAGAGACCAAGGACCACTAGGGAAATGAAGTTTGACATAAACAAATAATAATAATCAGGAGTATATACTGTATGTGTAGATTTGAAGAGTTTTTAATCCAGAATATGAAAACGAAATCAGTGCGAATTTGGTTTTCAGTCATTAGCAAGTGTTCGGGTCGGTAATTAACTTTCTATGTGTGTTGACGATGACATATATATATATATATATATATATATATATATATATATATATATATATTATTACGAACTGGCTCTCGGGTACACAAGGGCTCTCAATCAGGACTCGAATACGGCTCGCTGCCACAACGGAAACACACGAACCCAACCCCTGAGTACTGCCAGCCGAACAAAAAACACCAATACCCTCCAGAGTTCAATCTGCTATAACGGGGTATACAAGAACTCGGTACTAGTGTTCAACAACAGACTAATAAAAAGACAGGAATTATCTAGTCTGGTCAACAATCAAACAATGAAGTAAGAAACAACAACACCAAAGAATAGTGTTGGCCGAAGCCGAAGTAATCCACCCTTGACTAAGAACTTAAGAAGTCCTCCACCCTCTACTTCGGATCGGCACTATTACGTTACGTTAATTAATAGTCCTTAAGCATCGAGCAACGAATCTTCTGAAAAAGTTAGATGCTTCTCTGATGCTCGTAAGAAGTACTATCGGATTTTGAACAGTAATTCAATAAGCAAAAACACTGGCAATTAAATACTATTAAAGGTTTAAATTGGCATAAGAATAATTAAAAGAATATGCAATAGTAAATGGCAAACATTAAAAAGAAGTACTCCGCAAATGCAACGGCAATAGCCTACTCGGATTGTGCTCGTGGGCCACTAATCACTAAAGTAGCCAAGCTTGCAACACATGAAATCAATAGTGCATAAACAATATCATACATAAGGAAAGCTTCAATACTATTCTGTATCTACTAATCGAGTAAAGTCTAGCTGGGGTACTGTGGGCAAAAGGTAGCAGTGACTGAGCAAAAATGGCTCGTAGCCTAGCGAAGTCCTCACAACTGTTTAAAGTATTACGTTAAAACTAACAAGTGCACTTTGAGAAATCCAGATCCCTTGTATCTGGTTTTTCTCCCGGCTCCTTGACAAAGTAAAAACAAACTGTTAATAAAAAACAGGGTGGTTAGGCTCTTGCCCTCACGCACTGTAAATTATTAACTCAACACAGTCAGCCGCGAAGACAACCTAGGCTTCACTGAACCGAAACGAGTATGCAGGTTTATCGCTTAACCACTGCATCAAACAACAACTCGTAACACAGAAAAGCCTTACCCCAGTCTAGCATTACCTAGACCAGCAGAAAACAGGAATAATAATAATAACACCCAGGGAAATGCATATACAAGTGCAACAAACATAAATCAATCCTATTCTAAGTTAACCATTCCAAAATAGGCTATCTAATAGGCAAGTATCTCGTGAGAACTCAAGCGATAATACGTTGGCTGACTAGCTCTGCACCAACGGGACCATGGAAGTTAAACAGGCAGGGAAAAGAGGAGATAAGAATGTAAGGTAGTAGAGAAAGTTCACATCAGTCAGAAGAATATATATAGTTAGCAAGGGAAATGAGAAGTCGCTCTGCCTAATGAGTTCTGATGAAAAAATGGCTAGACTTCCCTTTTTATACCCGGCCCTCTAGTGAGCCCAACGTGAACTACTAAGGACCGCCCACTGACAACCATTACGTAATTTCTCTCTCTCCTCTGGGATAGACAAAGGCTCCCCTAGCACTGAGGGGGGGGGGGGGGGTGCTAGTGAGTTAGGCCCACCTCCTGCCTGGCGCACCCACTGACCCCCAACTGTGGCTGTTTCACTTCCCATCATTACAAATAAGTTTTTCACACAATACTTATAACTAATGATATAAAATAGAACTCCTTGACTCAGATGAAAACAAAATACATATTCATAATACTTATAGTACAACGGCTCACATGAACTAAGTTAGGAAACTCTACATAGACTACAGCCAAAGTTCCTGCCCTGACGATCCTAGCGAGAGTGGGGCATGACTAGGCGTTCTGTACAGCATGATCACACGTGGACATGCGTCACAATATATATATATATATATATATATATATATATATATATATATATATATATATATATACAGTATATATTAAAACTTGCGGGAATAATTAAACAATTGAACACCAAGCTTTCGTCTATTCTCAAGACATCTTCAGGGTAATACCTGAAGATGTCTTTGAGTATAAACGAAAGCTTGGTGTTCCATACTCTACACGACATAGTACTCATATAAATAACAAAATACCTTTATAATGTGGTTTCCTACATACCTGTGTACAACTATTGACTACAGACAGGTGTACCCAACGTAAGCCATTCAACAGGTGACACTGGTTGACTATCTCACATCAATGGTATACACTCATAATGGGGGTCACCTGCTTTTTCTATCTCATTTTCTCTCTTTCTCTGGCTTGTATCCATTCGGCCCCATTCAGCCTACTGTTTTAAGACGTTTATCCCCATCCCGTTGTCGATTACTTCCTTCCTGGCGAGCGATAGCGAACCAGCATTGTATGGAGAAATCCGGCTTCGCCGGAAACATTTTTCTATCGAAAAATGTAAAAATTCAGCCTGCTCTCAAAAACATTAAAACAAATATGCTGGCTGGCTACCGCTCGCCAGGAAAAAATGGACACCTGAATGGGGGGTAAACATCTTAAAACAGTAGGCTGAAAGGGGCCGAATGGATACAACCAAGAGAGAGAGAAAGGGTGAGAAAAAAAAAACGAGGTGGGCCCCCTTAATGTATTATTGTGGTACCCCATGACCAGCTCTCTCCCCGGGCCACAACCACCTATACTAAAACTTGATGGCTGCCAATACAATGACTCCAAGGCAACAGTAGGAATAATAATAATAATAATAATAATAATAATAATAATAATAATAATAATAAAACACACACACACACACACACACACACACACACACACACACACACACACACACACACACACACACATTCTTCTTTTAATTTACAGTATATTACAAATTTCCTTATATATTTTAAAAGAACCAAAACACACATATTTAATAATAATAGTTGACTTCAAGGCAACAGCAAGAATATGTACAAGGATAGTCAGAGAGTCATTTAAGGGGACTGATAATTTTTGGGGGTATATATACAGTATATATGTATATATATATATATATATATATATATATATATATATATATATATATATATATATATATATATACTGTATATATTATTTGGTTTCCTGGCTAGACCTCCATCAAGCTTAAAACAAAACAAAATCCCTAGAACCCCTTTCAGGATAAATTTGTACATTTTTCGATAGAAAAATGTTCCGACCGAAGGCCAATTTCTCTTAAAATTACAGGCTCGCTATCGCTCGCCAGGAAAAGGTAGACATCTAAATGGTATGCAAGGTATTGATACTGATATGGAACTGGGATGAACAATTTTAAAATCGACAAACTAATGGGACGAACGTCTTAAAACCTGAAAACTAATGGGGCTAAACATAAGGACGAAGATAGTCAGATAGAATCATTAGTAACACCACACTACAGCAAGATAGAGTCATTAGTAACACCACACTACAGCAAGAACACCACACTACAGCAAGAACACGTACATAATTCATGTCAAGCTAACTTGTAATTTGTATTATCCATTTAGGAAATCTTATAGACATGATGTTGATGCCTGCTGTAGCTCGAGGGATGGTACTATCAGAATTGGGGTTCCGTGATACAGTTAACTCCTTCTGTACCGGCGAGGTCTCTTTAATTTTATTCTTGCTAGAATTAGACAATTTTATTAAGTTTAAAAAGGGCCTCCTGCAATTATTAGGCTTCGAACTATCTCATTTAACCCTTTTTACTACCCCAGATCCTTCTTAAACTGCACAAAATCGTCTACAAATAGCTAAAATATATTTTAAAAGACATCACCGCTGCAAAAAGGGTTACAGAAAATACCATATAAAAGTGAGAGCATTATTGTAATTTCTCCTTAATCTTTAGAATTCATTATCATCGCCATCTTCGTCACCAGAGGAACGGTTCGAGGATAAAAGCAACATAAACAATAAGAAAACAAAAGACAAAGGCGAAGGAAAATAAGAAAAATAAATTAAAAAGAAATAGAAGAAAAAAAAGAAGAAAAAAAAAGAAGAATTAACAAAGAGGAAACATATTCTCCTTTCCAATACACCAAGGTTTACAAGATGGACGCCCACTATACCCACATAGCCACATCCATGGTACCCTCACGTGACCAGACTGAGGAGGCAAGGTACGTATCAAAATGTAAATAAAGCCTCTTTTAGCAATCAACCCTTGGTACGACTCTTATACAATGGTTACTACCCCTTCCCCATACATCTACACTCCCACCCAACACATACCATACTACACCTCCTCACCAAACACTAATCCTCCACCTTAGAGATCCTATAGAAACTACAAGTTTTGTCTTGAAGGAGAGTCTTGGGGTGTTTTTTGTTTTAAAGGTTGGTGGAGCCTAGGGAGGAAACTAAAAACAACTAAAACATAATAATATAAAGATAAATAACAAATCAAATACATATCCATCCTGCCTTAATAGCGAGAGATGGGTATCAGTGCATGACGCTCCTCCTGGGGAATTAGTAAACAACCACTAATCAAGGAAGGTATTGAGCCTTCTGGAGAGATAAGGGAGTAGGAGGGGCAAGATTGTCACTGCCCAACAATGAAGTCATGCTGGGGTGGGGGGGGGGGGGGGGAGGGACACCGGAGATTATGATCCATAGGCACTACAAAATGCATCGTTATCCGTGAACTTATAATTCAGACCCTCCCGTCTCCCCACCCCTGTCTCTCATATACACACTCTCTCTCGTACTATCATCACCTCTCTATTAGGTCCTGATTAGGCTGTACACGACACGGATATCTCACTCACTCTCTCTCTCTCCTACACACACACACACACATGGAGGGTGGGTGGGAAGGGCGAAGTCATGCTGAAGTGGGGGGGGGGGTGCGACGGAGGTTATGATCCAGAGGCACCACTTGCAGGAGGTGCTATCAGTGTTTTTAACTTTTGACTGCCGCCCCTTCTCCCCCCTCACTCATTCACTCTCCCCCCCCCCCTCTTCTCTCTCTCTCTCTCTCACACACACACACACACGGGAAGAACAATGGAGATTAAGATCCAGAGGTACCACTTTCAGAAGGTGTTATCAGTAGGAGGCTTATATTTTAGAATCTCTCTCTCTCTCTCATAGACTGCAGCACCGTTGATTTATTTAAACTTCGCCTAGACAAATATCTCGCATCAAACCCGCGACTGACTGCGTTTGTAAATGAATAACTTTATTTTATCCCCCGCCTCAGTTACTAACCCATCTGTCCCCTACTAACTTACTATTCCTGCCACGGACATTTGTTCCAGGGCAGTAGTTCCCTTTCCAACGTTCCCTTACCCACTCTAAACCACTGTTTGGACACGTGATCCTCAGTGTTTTGGAGGACAAGCAGCCTAGAAGGGTCACTAGACAAAGGAGTACAAAGGAGTACAAAGGAAATCAAGCAACAACAGATCTAGTGACCCTTCTAGGTTGCTTGTCCTCCAAACACTGAGGATCAAGTGTCCAAACAGTGGTTTAGAGTGGGTAAGGGAACATTGGAAGGGGAATTACTGCCCTGGAACTAATGTCCGTGGCAGGATTAGGAAGTTAGTAGGGGACAGATTGGTTAGTAACTGAGGGGGGGATAAAATAAAGTTATTCATTTACAAACGCAGTCAGTCGCGGGTTTGATGCGAGATATTTGTCTAGGCGGAGTTTAAATGAATCATCGGTGATGCAGTCTATAACGTTTGGGGGAAGCCCATTCCACAAGTTGACAACTCGATTGAAGAAGAAATTCTTAGATTCGTGTGAGTTAAAAGATTTACCAATAATTTTGCAACCGTTTCCCCGCGTGTAATTAGATTGGTCGATAGTGAAGTACTTACTACAGTTCATATTGTCGATGCCTTTTGATGATTTTGAACACTTGAATTAAGTCACCTCTTAATCTGCGCTGGGTTAAAGGAAATAGATTTAATTCTCTAAGACCTCTTCGTATGGTTTGTTCTGTAGGCTAGGTATCATTTGGTAACTCTACGTTGAACTCGTTCTAGCTTGTTTATATCTTTTTGGTAATAAGGGCACCAGGATTGAACGCAGTATTCCAGAAGAGGGCGGACTAATGAATTGTAAAGGGTTAGGATAACTTCTTTGGATTTATGCTCAAATGACCTGCCTATAAAGCCAATAATTTTGTTTGCCTTCTTAACAACTTCTGAACATTGTTGACTCGGTTTTAGGTTACTCGATATTGTTACTCCCAGATCGGTTTCTCTGTTTACATTCTTAAGCTGAGTGCCATTCATCGAATAGTTTGCTTTCTCATTTAGGTATCCGATATGTGTACTTTACATTTATCCGCATTGAAACTCATTTGCCAAATTTGGGCCCAACATGACAATTTATCTAGATTGTGTTGCATATCGTCAACTTGTTCTTTTGAGAGTACGCTATTTGCAATTTTTGTATCGTCAGCAAATTTTGAGATTGTACAGGTGAGACACTCATCTATGTCGTTGATGTAAATTAGAAAGAGAATTGGTCCTAGTACCGATCCCTGGGGTACCCCGCTACTTACATTGGTCCATTTTGATGCCTTACCGTTTATGACTACTCTTTGCTTTCTGTCGCTGATCCAATTTTCTATCCATTTCAACACACCGTCTTGTATTCCATGCGCTTTTAGTTTTAGCAGTAAACGTTTGTGGGGAACTTTGTCAAAGGCCTTTTGAAAATCAAGGTATATAATATCTACAGCTTTACTCTCATCGTAGAGGTTGAGGATATCGTGGAAGAAGTCTAAGAGGTTTGTTAAACAGGAACGTTTTTTACGAAAGCCGTGTTGAGTATCTTTAAGTATGTTATTTTCCTCTAAGTGATTTACGAGTCTGTCTCGTATGACCGTTTCTAGCATTTTACATACAACGGAGGTTAAGCTAATTGGACGATAGTTACTGGGTAGGGATTTGCTGCCTTTTTTAAAATATCGGTGTTACGTTGGCTAGCTTCCACTGATCGGGCATAGTTCCAGACTGCAAGGATTTATTGAATAGTAATGTCAGTGGTTTAGAGGGCTCATCCTTAGCTTCCTTTAGAACTCTAGGCGAGATTGTATCAGGTCCAGGCGTTTTATTTACCTTGAGTTTATCTAAACAATTCAATACTTCTCTCTCTGTAACGGTGATATTGCTTAGAACATCTGAATTATCAATCTGAATCGGCGATGGTGTAGGGATATCACTGAGGTCTTCTGTTGTAAAAACTGATGCAAAGAAGGTATTGAGGGCATTACTCATTTGTTTCTTCGTCTTTGGTGTATTCTCCATTTTCATCGACTAAGGTCCAACAGTTGAAGTAACTACTTTTTTCTTTCTGATATAACTATAGAATTCTTTCGGGTTTGTTTTCACTTTGATTCGCAATATGTAACTCTAAGGTCTTTTACTTTGCTTATTAACTTTTTGGCTTTGCGGTCGTAGCTCTACAAATTTCAGCCGTTTTCGTCATTTTGTGAGGATTTTAATCTATCATTAGCAAATTTTTTAGCAAGCAGGCAGTTTGAAATATCTTATTCCACCATTGGGCTTATTATGGCCTGGACCCGAGTTTGTTTAGAAGACCTGTTGTTTGCTTGATTTCCTTTTGTACTCACCACACATATTCCCCACACCTACAGTATGTGGTAAATCACTGGTGGATTGTGACTGCTGCGGGACAATAAGTCATGAAGTGGGGCCCTTGCTACACAACAATACAGATTTGATCAAAGAGCACATCTTTAAAAAAAAGGGTTATTAGTGGCTATTATTTTAGATCTCGCTCCCTCCCTCTCTCTCTCCTCCTCTCGTCACCTTCTCTCTCCTCTGCTCTCACCCCTCATCTCATCTCTCTCTCTCTCTCTCACCCTCTCTCCTCTCGATCTCTCATCCTCTCTCTCTCTTCTCTCGCCTCCCCCCCCTCATCTCTCTCCTCTCAACAATCTCCATTCTCAGTCATCTCTCTCTCCTCTCGCTCTCTCTCTCTCTCTCTCCCCTCTCTCTCTCTCCTCTCTCCGCTCTCTCTCCTCCTCCTCCTTCTCTCCTCTCTCTTCTGCTCCGCTCTCCTCTCTCCCTCTCCGCTCCCTCCTGCTCTCTCTCTCTCTCCCTCGTCTCTCTTCTGCCTCCTCTTCACTCTCTCTCGCCTCCCTCTCAAGGTACTCTCTTCTCTCTCGCTCTCCTCTCCTCATCTCTCTCTCTCTCTCTCTCTATCTCGTCTCTCTCTCTCATCCCCCTCATCTCATCCCTCTCTCTCTCCAGCTCTCTCTCTCCTCTCCTCATCTTCGCTCTCTCTCTCATCTCTCTCTCGCTCTCTCCCTCTCTCTCCTCTCTCTCTCTCTCTCTCTCTCTCCTGCGTGGAAGAGACACTGATACTCACTCCATCCTCACTCTCAGCTCTCCTCCCCTCACATCCTCACTCTCTCTCTCACCATCACTTTCACACACACACACACACACACACAATCGGTCCTCTCACGCTCTCTCTTCTCTCTCGTTTTTTTTTTTTTTTGTTATATAGTAATCCCTGTAGAGATGGTGGGTTAAAGGCTGTTGACTGCTGCGGCGGACAATATAAAAGCGCAAAGCAGTGCGAACCCGCCTGACCCTGGCTACACAACACACAGATTATGATCAGGAGAAGCATATCTTTAAAAAAAAGGGTTATCAGTGGCTTTTTATTTGGCTTATTGTTTAGGAATTTTTAAGACACTCTCATCCCTCTCCTCTTCCTCCTCCTCTCTCTCTCTCTCTCTCTCTCTCTCTGTAATATATTATATAATATGTAAGATTCAGTATTATTTACCTTGGTTTTCAAAAGGACTTTGATGAAGTACCACACACCCACCCACTTGAGTATGATTAAAAGAAAATGCTTTGAATACAAGGGGCTGTGGAGAAACTGGATGGAAAATTGGCTCATTGAAAGAAAGCCAAAAAAGGTAGTCATAAAACGGTAAAGCATCGAAATGGACCACTGTAACTAGCGGTGGCTACCCCCAGGATCATTTCTAGGCCCATTCCTCTTCCTAGTTTATATGAATGACCATAGCATGAGGGCCCTCACCTGTACATCTCAAAGTTTGCCTGGACGAATACAAAGAAATAGCAAATACTGTATCTCCTCGTCAAACGAACATGTAGATTAGGTAGAATATATGCAAATAACATAGACCAGCGGTCAGTTTGGGCTAAATTTGGCAAATAAATGTTTAATGCGGATAAATTGTAAAGTACATCCATCATCGGGGACCAAAATGAGAAAGGACACTATTCAATGAATGGCACCCCAGCTTAAGAGTGTATAGTCGGAGAAACTGATTTGGGAGTAAACAAAACATAATCGAGTAACCTAAAACTCGGTCAACAATGTTCAGAATTTGTTGACCATTTACGCTGCTGGGCATATTTTCGGCCTATTTCCGCTATATTAGGGCTCATTCAGGGCACTCCATGGGATTGATTTAGGCAAGGTGTCTGCATGAAATGAAATGTATTCAGGCCGAAAACTAGAAGAAAATAGCTTAAAAGACAACCAAACACGCTTCTTAGCTTGTGGGGTTTCACTCGCAGAGCTACCATAGACATTCGCTAAAATGAGCAATTTATTGCCAATTGCGTGCTACATTTGCCTTTGGCAGCACCTGTATTATATTATATAAGATTATATATATAATATTATAATCTATATATATATATATCGATATATAGTAGTACAGTATATATATATTTTTTTTCTATGTGAATGAGGGAGACAAAAGGCATAACTTTCTGCACGGAGTTCCTCCCCCAGATTTCAAAGAGTGACAGGGGCCAAAATCAAGGGAGGCGTTCGAGCTAAAATAAAATGCCTGGACAACACAGAGTTTTTGGAATGCAATTTAAAAGTCATAGGAAGAGGTGAAAGACTGCTTCTGGGAGAGAGTTTTCCCAGATCTCAGCAATTGAATAAGAAGAAAGGCCTGAGAATAGCGTTTCACTCTTGGCTTGGAGAGTTGCACAGAGGTAGGGGTGGGACTTGTTTTTGCAAAGGCGGTACTACATACCCTTCCGTAGAGGAGGTGGTATACACTGGGAAAGCTCCGAGGAACACTGATTATTGTAGTAGCAATAGAATAGTGAGAGAGGATGCAACATTCAGCGGCGGAGAGAGATGATTGCAGAGAATTGGGTGAGTGGACGGGTTCGTTAATGATACGAGAAAGCTTTCCTTTCTACTTTATCTAGGAGTGCGGTGTGAGAGGATCCTCCCCGACACATGTGAACCAATGCTTCCTTACAAGGACGCACTATGCCCCTGTAACAGAGCCAAGATTAAGCTGCGACAGGGGTCACGAACCCCTTGAGGCGGTTTGATCACCACGCCAGCTTCTGGGAGGCTGCCCGCGAGACTGGTAATATGGTCCTTCCCAAGTGAGAGCCAGAAGAAAAGAGAGACACCGAGAACATTGAGGGAAGATGAAGGGTTGATTTTTGTAATTGTTGAAGAATAAGGGATAGTCCTCTGGAGGTTCCTGACGGGTAGTAAGATGGATAAATTGAGTTTTGGAAGCATTAAATGTAACAAGGTTTTCCTACTACCCCAATTGGGAACGAGTAGCTAGATCAAAGATAAACATTTTATGGCTTCATTAATTTTACTTTTTGAGGGACTGCTGGCTGGGGCGTTCTGGAAAACGGAGTTCTGGAGTTGTGTAAAGTAGACTTTTGTCCTGCATATGAATGGATGGGACTAGAGTACAGTATAATCTCGCGAGACTCCTGATTCTGAGCCCT
>CM064503.1:58431993-58501394 GCA_032716605.1 Paralithodes platypus | reverse complement strand
GTGAGTGAGAGAGATATTTACGTATATTGACATAGATACACTGGTCTCACAGATCTTACGATCCCTGCAAGGGGGCCAGGACTTAATCCTAGTAGAGATAGCAACCCTAAGAGTAAGAGTAAGTGGAATGACAGGATAGCAGAGATGAGAGAGAGAGTGTGTGTGCGTGTGTGTGTGTGTGTGTGTGTGTGTGTGTGTGTGTGTGTGTGTGTGTGTGTGTGTGTGTGTGTGTATGTGTGTGTATGAGTGTGTGTGAGTCCCCTAAAAGAGACAATATTCGACGGCCATTTATAATTCTTGAAAACAAATGATACCTTTAGCATCGGTGCGCAAAAATAAATAGATATATATGTTGTTTATTTTTAAAAGCTTTCAATCAGAACTATCAAATGGCTGGATTCTTATAAAATTTGTACTTAGCATTTTGCCAGACCTGAGCTGTTCAAAGAGTTTGCCGAAAAATGTAATTGTTTGATTCCTTCTTTTAACCATCCCTCTTCCACAATGGGATGCCTGAGGAGTATAATAGAGGTTGGTGGTGGTGGAAGGGAATGAGAGGACTGTTGGTGTTGTGAGAGGAGAGAGGGAGGGGAGGAAGAGGCCTGTTAACCCCTTCTGTACCGTCGACATCATTTTTACTTTATTCCGGCTACTACTAATCTTCCATCAAGCTTAAAACGCACCCCAAAGTCCCCCTTCAAGACAAATTTGTAAATTTGTCGGTAGAAAAATGTCCCGGCCGATTCCTGTTGCATAATAGGCTCGCTATCGCTCGCCAGTAAAAAATCAACACCTAAATGGCACGAAAGGTCTTAATATTGACAATTTAATGAGGCGAAAGGTGTTATATAGCCAAACTAATGGGCCGAACGTCATATAATCTGAAAACTAATGGGGCTAAACATGAGGGAGATGGAGGGCCAGAAAAGGCAACCATCCCTCCTCCACAAATGGATGCCTGAGGAGTATAATAGAGGCTGGCTGGTGGTGGGAACGGTATGAGAGGGACACTGTTGGATGGTCTAGGAGGAGGCCTAGCTGGTGTTGTGTGAGGAGAGGGAGGGGAGGAGAGGCTTGTCAAAATTGGAATGGAATGGAATTGGAGTTGTAAATGAATGGAGGTTCAGGGTTAGATTCTGTATCCTCCATTATTCTTGATCGGTCGTAAGCAAGTATTATGTCCCTATCTTGCTTCATATCGGGTTGTGATATGAATATGATAATGAAATATATCATAAATTATGAAAGCAACTTTTAGTACCAAGCTCCTGGCCATTTAAACAAACCTTAGACAATATGTTAGGCGCATAATGAACATGTCAAATTAATCCTTCGAGTCGCGGTAACTATAAATGCCTCTATACAGCTTATGAAGGACCTCTCCTGGGGGTGGGGGTGGGCTCAAAGGGGTAAAAGGGGACTATGGAGTGGAATGAATGATATGATGGAGTGAACAATGCGGAGTGGTAGCGAAGGGTGCCCAGGGTGAGTGTGTGTGTGTGTGTTGTTTGTGTGTGTGTGTTGTGTGTGTATGGTTGTGTGAGAGAGAGAGCGAGAGAGAGAGAACTACCTTCGCAAGAGAGAGAGAGAGGGTTGTCTGATAAAAACTAACCACCTTCATAATCAAGAAACCCGCACCAAAGCTAAACGTAACAAAGACATCAAAGTGAGAGAGAGAGAGAGAGAGAGAGAGAGAGAGAGAGAGAGACGAGAATAAGAGAGGGGAGGAGAGAGAGAGTACAAAGGAGTACAAAGGAAATCAAGCAACAACAGTCTAGTGACCCTTCTAGGTTGCTTGTCCTCCAAAACACTGAGGATCAAGTGTCCAAACAGTGGTTTAGAGTGGGTAAGGGAACATTGGAAAGGGAACTACTGCCCTGCCACTAACGTGGCAGGACTAGGAAGTTAGTAGGGGACATATGGGTTAGTAACTGAGGGGAGGATAAAAAAAGAGAGAGAGAGAGAGAGAGAGAGAGAGAGAGAGAGAGAGAGAGAGAGAGAGAGAGGAGAGAGAGAGAGAGGGAGAATGAGAGAGAGGAGAGAGAGAGAGAGAGAATAGTAGAGAGAGAGAGAGAATAGGAGAGAGAGAGAGGATGAGAGGGAGGAGAGAGGAGAGAGAGAGAGAGAGAGAGAGAGAGAGAGAGAGAGAGAGAGAGAGAGAGAGAGAGAGAGAGAGAGAGAGAGAGAGAGAGAGAGAGAGAGAGAGAGTCACGAGCTAACAAAGACTGAAGAAGAGGTGAATAGATTTAATCTCTGGGCAAAATATGTCAGGGGGTATTAATGGGGGGGGAGGGTAGTATGTGAGGGAGTAGGGAGTCATTAAGGGAGTGGGCTTGGTAGGGGAGGGCATTCGAGGGAGTTTGTAATGGAGTAGGGAGTCTGTGAGGGCATAGGGAGATATTCAGGGGAGTGGGGAGATTAGGGAGGCATTTGAGGGAGTCTGAGGGAGTAGGGAGTGTGAGAGGCAGTAGGGAGTCATTCAGGGGAGTGGGGCGGGTATGGTGGCATTTGAGGGAGTCTATGTGGGAGTAGGGAGTCATTGTGGGAAGGGTAGGGGGGGCATTTGAAGGAGTCTGTGAGGGAGTAGGGAGCGTGTGAGGGAGCGTAGAGGGTAGGAGGGGGTATTTGAGGGAGTGTGTGAGGGAGTAGGGAGTTATTAAGAGGTGTTGGGAGGGTAGGGGGGGTATTCGAGGGAGTAGGGAGTCTCAGGGAGTAGGAAGTCATTCAGGGGAGTGGGGAGCGTAGGGGGTCATTAAGGGAGTGGGGAGGGTAGGGGCATTCGGAAGAGTGTGTGAGGGTGTAAGGAGTATGTGAGGGAGAAGCGAGTCATTCAGGGGAGTGGGGAGGGGAGGGGGGTATCCGTGGGAGTCTGTGAGGGAGATGCGAGTCATTCAGGGGAGTGGGGAGGGGAGGGGGTATCCGTGGGAGTCTGTGAGGGAGTAGGGAGTCATTCAGGGGAGGGTAGGGGGATATCCGTGGGAGTCTGTGAGGGAGTAGGGAGTCATTCGGTGGAGTTGGGAGGGTAGGCGGGTATCCGTGGGAGTCTGTGAAGGAGTAGGGAGTCATTCAGGGGAGTGGGGAGGGTATCCGTGGGAGTCTGTGAGGGAGTAGGGAGTCATTCAGAGGAGTGGGGAGGGTAGGAGGGTATCCGTGGGAGTCTGTGAGGGAGTAGGAAGTCATTCAGAGGAGTGGGGAGGGTAGGGGGGTATCCGTGGGAGTCTGTGAGGGAGTAGGGAGTTATTCAGAGGAGTGGGGAGGGTAGGGGGGTATACTTGGGAGTCTGTGAGTGAGTAGGGAGTCATTCAGGGGAGTGGGGAGGGTAGGGGGTTATCCGAGGGAGTCTGGGAGGGAGTAGGGAGCTATTCAGGTGAGTGGGGAGGGATGGTAGGGGTGGGGGGGGGGCATTCGAGGGAGCATGTATAAGGGGTATGGGGTCCACATATTGGTCAGGGTATCACACACATGAAATACGTAACAGGTAATCAAAAATACATTACTTTTAGTTAATAGGTATTTAACCCCTTCAGCACGATGGCATTTCTTTACCGTTGATACTGGTTAAAAATAGACGATTTAATGCAGTTTAAGAATGACCTGTGTTATTAAGAGTTTTTTTTTTTAGAGTGTATTTACCCCTTTGAGTTCTAATAGTAGATTATAAGCTAAATAAAATCGTTAAATGGTAACCAGAAAATTATGAAAGAAGAGGTTAATTCATATTCTTTGTTTACCAGTATACATTTAGTATTTTGGAATGTATATTAATTTTGTACTTGCCAAATATCTTTGAAACTTAATAGGTTAGTTTATCAATGTAATAAGGATGAAACATTTGAATTGAATTATGTATAATATTTTTTAGTATTAATTATCATCCATAAGAAATATTGCATTACGTATACTTATAAATTGAAAACAATAAATTTAATATATATATATATATATATATATATATTATGTGTTTTTTTCGTAATTGTCGAGAGTATCACTAAACAGATATTGAAAGTTAAGAACGAGGTAGTGAACTATATAGAAGAAATAATGAAGCATAATTAATATTCAAGCGTAATATATATATATATATATATATATATATATATATATATATATATATATATATATATATATATATACTGTATATATAGGAATAGACAAATTAAAAAAAAATCTGAACCAACATGACTTGACTATAGATGCGCTATATTTTCTAGCATTTACATTAATTGTTTTCATTTGTTTGCTTGCCCATTACTGTACTTTGGTTTGTAATGTATCTAGTATACAGTAACAGAAAGAAAGAGAAACAAAGCCAGGATAACCGTGGTCTACTTCCTATACCCTGTTCTAAGTAAGTAGGCCACAACTCTTGAACATTAACCTCTATAACTCACAAATGACTAGACTACTCCAGCTATTATCTCTACCATTTGGGAAGGGTCAGCCGGGGAATAGGTGTGAAAATGTACAGCCCATTTTCTGAAGCCCTTTTTAAGTTACCGAGGTTAGGGGTCACAATTTCTGGCCTACCTATTTGGAACAGGGTATAGCTGAGTCTGACATCAATGCTAATAGGGTTCACTGTGGAGTCACCAAGTGGAAAAACGTGTTTGTAAAGAGTGCATTGTTTACTGTGAGAGTGGCAGGATGTTGAATAGACCTTGGGTAGTTCAACAAGGCTCTTATGCTAATAATAGTAGGGGTCCATACAAGGCACAACGATTTAAACTGGCTTGTTTTATATATTTGAGTGAAATAAATACATTATATTATATATCTATTTAATTATCTGTTTTAGTTTCTCTGCTTAGCTATTTACCTACCAACGTATATATTTGTCTGCGTAATATATATATATATAATATAATATAATATAATATCATATGTATATATATATATATATATGTATACTGTATATATTATATATATATATATATATATATATATATATATATATATATATATATATATACTGTATATACTGTATAATATACAGTATACACTATACAGTATATATATATAAGTTTTTAACACCAATCGCCCCCCAACTATAATCAGACAAGAATTACGTCATCGTGTTGAAAGGATTAATAAGTTACTTATAATGGTTCAGTTAACACAAGTAGTTATATTTTCAGTGATAAATTGTTCATAAACCATCTCACTACAATGAACCAGTAATTTGGTGTTATCTAATGTCATAGAATTGTATCCAGTTTGGGAATAATTTGTCGTTGTCTTGGGTGTAAAGGGATCTCCACAACTCCCATCCTTGCAGTGACAAGTGTTAAGTAATTCTAGCTACACATGTAAGCGCTTATAGTCTATGGGGTAAAGCCAATTTTTTTTCTCTCTCTCAATGGTATATTTCGTATTAACCCTTTCTAGATCCAATAAGCGTTCTTTTCTGTTTTCTGTCTATTATTAGACGATGTTATTAAGATAGGAGGGATATATGGAAGTCAGAGGCTTAATTGGGATAGTCTTTTCATTCCCACAGATCCTTCCTGAGCTGCATAAAATTGTCTACTGGTATTCAGACTAAACTATCAAAACTCTGGTGATGGGCTGGTCTATCAAGAGTGAGAGCTCAGTGTTTTCTGCCGTACCCATAGCTTACTCTGACTGTTCCTTTTACTTATATATTTTCTAGATCTCAAGTGACGGCGTCTCTTCCGTGGATTGACCTCCCTACTGCCAACCTAGAGGTTGGCAGACTGGGTGCCAAAGCGTCACATTTTTCCTTTGCCCCTCAACTTTCCTTTCATAATTGCTGAGGGGCACAGGGCCTTTGGTGGGGCTTTGGTTTCCCGGGCGTTTCCGCACCCTCCTCAGCTCCTCGCCTTGGAATGGCTTCGTTCACCTGGGCTTTATTAGTAGTAAGCAGGGAGGGTTCTGTGGGAGCGCTCGGTTATGGCCTTGGCCTTGCTCAGGACCTTGAGGCTGCTCGGTCAGACAGCCTGGGGAACAGCAACAATAACAACAACAACAACTACTGTCAAAACGCGTCATGATCCTCAAAGGCTTAATGGAAACTATATTTTTAGCACCTTTTTGCCAACAAGACTAGCAGCTGTCCCTGTACATCTTGGCTGCCACTATCAGCACTCCATCACCACACCACTCCCATTACTTCCCCACATCTTTTAACATAGATTTTTTTATACCAGCACGCCTCCCTAGCCCCCTGACAGTGTGAGTAAATGTGGACTAGACAACTGCCGACATATTGACGTAAGTCGCTGTTATCAAGGAGCTGTATGAATGCCAATATACCAAATAACTCATAGATTCCACCTCCTCCTCCTTTTCATGTCACTACACCAACCAAGCACACCACACTTTTTTTTCCAACACACCTAAATTACCTCTTACGTACCTTGATTGTGGCTTTATCACTCTTTCAACCTTGGGGAGGGGGAAGGGGGACACTTGTTACATGTTATTTGCCTTTTTCTCCTCCATACACAGTCAAAAAAAATATATATTAAAATTTGTGTCGCCGTAGCTCAATGATCAGCTTAAATGCCTTGTGTGTGAGCAATCCTGTGCTCGACTCTCGGTTGCCTGCTTCCATGCCAGCTGTATTATGGGGGGTGGGGGGGATTGGTTCGCTTTTCCGGCCCCCCTTTTCCATCATGTTTAGCCCCATTAGGTTTAAGATTTTAAGACGTTCAGCCCATTAGTTTGGCGATTTTAAGACATTTCATCTGATTTTGTTATCAATATAAAGACCTTTCGTGCTATGTAGGGGTCATTTTTTTCCTGGCGAGCGATATCGAGCCTGTAATTTTAAGAAGAACCGGCCGGAACATTTTGCGGTAGAAAAATGTACACAATTTTCTTTAAGGGGGGTCTAGGGCGTGTTATTTTAAGCATGATGGAGGTCTAGCGAGGTATACTAAACAAATATAGGAATATATATATATATATATACGGTATATATATATATATAAAAAAGCAGACCAAAAAATAGCCACTGCCCCCTTAACCCACACAGTACCGGTGACGTCCTTTTCATTATATTCTGACAACTGTTAGACGATTTTATTCAGCTTAGGAAGGAAGGACAACTTTTGCGCTTTTAAGCTAGATTTTGGGATTAATTTCCATCTGCATGCAACTATTATACGAACATTGGAGTCACGTGTTCAACCCTCCAATGGTTACCAAAGTGATTAACAGCCATACCTGGCATGCTAAAGAATTAATATTGCACACATTTCCCTTGTCAACATTTCGGAGGGTTCTTTTCCCGAGTTTTTTGTTCCCACCTTCCCGGCTTTCGTCACTCGTCTCCGCTAAAGCCAGTGTCGCACGAGAGCTTTATCCGGCAATTTTCGATGAACAATATTTTTCTAGCATTATTTTGAGGCTCTTTCGCATGTGCATCGGAAACTAGACTGAAGGCTGATTATACCTGTCGTTGAATTGTGATATAACTGGGATCTTGAAGCTGCCAGACAACAATTGCTCGTAAAAATTGACTTAAAATCGCTCGTTTGACACCGCCCATACCCCTTATAATCAGTGCCTAGTAATGTTGTTCGTCATGTTTTATATCAAGCGTGGCCTTACAACTTCACCAGACCTCGGGATCACCGCGTTAATGCCATCAACATTTTGATATAGGGGAGTTTGCTTAATGAGATAGTTACATATATAGATAGATAGATAGATTGAGATAGTTACATATATAGATAGATAGATAGATTGAGATAGTTACATATATAGATAGATAGATAGATAGATAGATAGATAGATAGACAGAGAGATTGGCAGAGACAAAGACAGAAAGACATATTATGTTTCTTCGTCCTATGACTTAAACTGCTTTAAACTTCGTGTGTCTAGGCATATTGACCCCAACGCCCCTTGAATTTGGCTCCCTGTCACTCTTTTAGCATTGGGGGAGACACTCGTTACAGGCAGCCTGCCTTTTGTTTCCTTCATACACATAGACACACACATAAATAAACACACACACACGGAAATATATAACGTTTTAGGATATCATGACGCATTCTTTCAATATATTATGTCTGCTTACTATATGATTCAGTTTAGGAAGAACTTGTGAGAGTGTTAATTGAGATTGTTTTTATTCCCTTTGATTCCTAACATATCCTCAATTGACTTAAATCGCCTAGGCTAATGCTAACCAGAATTGTTGTTTTAATTGTTCCTCGAGAGATTAACAACACATTAGTTCACATGTACACAATGTACACATGTACTGTACATGTTCACATGTAAACTTACACATTAATAATTCTACCTGTACACAAATAAATGAATAAAGCATAAAAATAAAAATAAATAAGTAAATCGAATAAAATATAAATAAAAAAGAAAACTGAAGACTTAGTTAGGGAAATGAGAAAAAAGGTGAACTGTACACACAATTTCATTGAATTTTAAGTAAGAATTCTTCAAAGATAATGAATATATAAGAGGATTTCATGCATTTTTACAACCGGGAAATTTGCATGCCTTTTCCTGATTGTCATGAAAAGCTTGCCTATAAATTGCAGGCATGTTATCATATATTACAGTCCTACTTCGTATTAGTTTTTATTTCGCTTATAAATGTTACTTCTTTTATAAATCCCCTTTTCATTATTAGTCAAAATTCACAGTAGTATAAAGTATTCTAGCAAACTACAAAAATCTAATGGATAAAATACGAAATACCGTTTTTTTTAGTAATATTGTTATGAAGTTTTTATATTATTTTTCTATGAGTGTCCTCATGATTATTCACATGTTAAGTTATTCCATATAACCACATTAATATCAATATTTTGGTCTTTGCATATATATTGTAAATGTTGTGGTTTCAATTAATCAGATATTTCCCAGTTCCAATCTTGACCCATCTCGTTATATTTGTGTTGTTGTTGTAGTTCCTCAGACTGTCTGGCCGATCAGTCCCGAGTCTGTTAGACTGAAGCAGCTTCAGATGCTTGGGCTCCCGAAGGGGCCAGGGGTAGAATGAGATTTGTCTCTGAGAGGGCAGCGGGGGAGGGGATCATTAGTCCACGGGCTTGCACCCCAGGGCCAATGCCCCCACCGTCCGCAGCCCCCCTTGCAGTGCCACCCAATCGGGCGATCTCGCCAGCACCTAGAGGGAAAAGTAGTACAGTAAAAGAAACAGACAAAAACAGCTAAGGTTGGGAAGAGGATGCCAAACTTCACTCTGGATAGGACCAGCCCTCACCCAGCTGAATTAGTGTTTATGTCTTAGCCTTTAGTTCTTGTATTCTCCTAACACTTTAGTTTCTCAGCCTCTCTCCCGGGTCGCCTTCCACTCCTTCCTTTCCCATAATTTCCTCCTTGGGTGCTCAAGTGGGTGTTTATTTTGTAGGCAGCCACTTGAGCGCTGCTGTATATGGCCCAGCAGACAGGGATGGGTGGGAAGGTGATGGTAAGATAACAAGAGGATCTAGTATAATATAAACACCCCCTATGACTCTACTATTTCCCTGCTGTCCTACTCTACCGTATATAACAGAGGGATCCTATGCACTCCTCTCTCAATCAATCGGTCCTTCATCCTATGACTTAGACTGCTTTAAACTTCGTGTGTCCAGGCATTTTGACCCCAACGTCCCTTGAATTTGGCTCGTTGTCATTGTTTTGGCTTTGGGGGAGACAATCGTTACAGGCAACCTGCCTTTTGTCTCCTTCATACACAAAGGAAAATATAATGCATTCGGCTGCCATATTTTACTTTTACCAAGCATAATTTTCTTTAGCTGTCTTCCGTATGTCTCTTCACTTCATGATAAAAACATAAGAACATAAGAACATACGAACATGGGGGGATGCAGAAAGCCGATTGGCCCATACACGGCACACCCAACCCATCTCGTCCATATGTCTATCTAATTTTATCTTGCAACTCTTTATCGTTCTTGATCCTACTATGGGGCTAGGTAGCCCACAGTATACCCTGTGAAATACTTGCATAGGGGTTTGAGATTTGTGACCCTCTTTAATTGTGCAATATTTAATGACCCACTCGACCACGAATCCGTCTCATTAATCATGCCGTTTTCAATTACCTCATACCACCCAAGCTCTCTGGAGGATATATGTGTGGCAGATAAGGGTAATGAGATGCATGGGTGGTGGAGAGGGCCGCCCGCTATCACTGTGGAGTCTCCTCCTAGGGATTTACGATGTTGATTCAGGAAACATTACCACTATTTTTCTTGCAGGAGTTTGGGATGGTGGTGGCTGTTCATTGTAGGGAGGCCAAAACTCTCGAACATTAACCTCTATAACTCACAGATTACTAGAGTAATCGAGCTAATATTTATACCATTTGGAAAGGGCCAGCCTGGGAATAGGTGTGGATATTTACAGCCCATTTGCTCAAGCGCTTTTGTTAGCTACAGAGGTTAGGGTTCATGATTTCTTGCCAACCTATTTGGAACAGGGCATAGTGTTGCCAATCAAGCTACTTTCCCGCTAGATCTAAAGGTAGTTCCTTTGACTTAGAGGCAAATTTTACATCTAGCGACATGAATTCTAGCGATATTCAGAAGATTTAAGCCATTTTTAACGATATGGTAGAGATTGTGACATTATTCTAGCGATATTCGGCATTTATTTACTATCCAGAGGTCTTCATTTGGTAACCCTGTATTGAACCTACCGTACCTCTCCTTAAGGTAGGGTCACACATACACGAATTAACGTCCCGTCCGTCCCCGACCAAGAAAATAGCTTCCGTGTGTATCCGTGTATGTCAGGTCGGGTCACACATACACGAATTAACGTCCCGTCCGTCCCCGACCAAGAAAATAGCTTCCATGTGTGTCCGTGTATGTTCCGTGGGTGTCCCGGCATAACACGTTTTCTGGCAGTTGCCCCGACCCACACGGATCATTTTATGCATGCACAAAAAGGACGCCGCCTATAGGCACGGCGAATTAAGAGGTCGGGGCCGGTCGGGACGTTAATTCGTGTATGTGTGACCCGAGCTTAATAAAAGCTTCTTGCACTCCAACTCTTATTTTCGAGGGGGTTTGGTCTTCAGGTATTGTGTGTGTTGTTTTAGTCTAGCTCTTTTATCCTGGCCTCCAACATTACAGATACTTGTACTTTATCTGATTTTAAGGAGGGATGGTTGTTTTTTTCTGAACTCCTTCTCCCTCATGTTTAGCCCCATTAGTTTTGTGATTGTAAGACGTTCGCCCCATTAGTTTGTCGATTTTAAGACCTTTCACCCCATTTCTTTGTCAATATTAATACCTTTCGTACAATTTAGGTGTCGATTTATTTTCTGGCGAGTGATAGCAATAGCGGGACATTTTTCTATCGAAAAATGTACAAATGTATCTTGAAGGGGGGTCTTGGCGTTTTATTTGTATTGCTAAGTCTAGGTAGCAAGCCAAAACGCAATAAGAAGATAAATAAATAAAGACATATATATACGCCCATCCCTCCTTAAAGGTAAACTTATAAGCCTTATTTTAAGCAACACATCTATATCTTAAGCTACTGTTATTATAGTATTTTGACACAACTGCCTTAGTTTTTGATAGTTTTGTATCCTACCCGTGATTTTGTAATGTTTGTTTTATTTTAGTTTATACCGTAAATGTATTAATTGGATATGTAAAGAATAGCCTCTTTTTAATGGAAATACACTTATTTGGATTTAAATTTAACTTCACACGCAAATTTGGAGGATTATTCTATGAATTCATTGGGAGGTGGGGGCTCTGACCCCTTATGCTAATATGGTATTATTTTCATATTATAGGCACGAAATAGCACGTTTGGTGAAATTCCTAGGATCAATCAACATTAGTCATCATGTTTTGTAATTGGCAATTTTTGCATTTCTGTATGTACAGTAGGCCTATATGCATATGTATGTTTGTCTGTCTGTTTACAAGTCTAATCAAAATTATCAAAATATTAACCCGTTCAAGATCCGATACACATTTCTTTTCTGTTTGCCTGGCTATTAATCGACGATTTTATTCAGATTCGGAAGGGTATATGGAAGTCAGAGGGTTGATTGAGATAGTCTATATGCCCTTTTAATCTCCACATATCTTTCCTAAGTGGTATAAAATCGTCTAATGGTAGCAAGAATAAACTGTAAAAAAGCGTCCAGATCCTCAAAGGGTTAAACAATTCTCTCTTTATCCAAATACAGCGCATGTCATTACCGTTTGTTTAGGATAAGATAATTCCCCTGCCCCCCACATCCTGTAAGGGCGTCCTAGGGAGTGTTTATGTTGTGTACTGACAGCCAGATCAAGGTGTGAAAACTGTGTACCTTACTTCCTGTTTTCTATGCCTGTTTTATTTTAATTTTCATTTGTTGTTTGGTTCCTTCCCTTTATTGTCCTTGTCCTCTCTTCCTAAATTCCTGTTTATATTTATCTATCTAGGCATGTGTATATGAATGTCTATTATCTATCCGGCCATGTGTATATTAATGTCTATTATCTATCCAGCCATGTGTATATGAATGTCTATTATCTATCCAGCCATGTGTATATGAATGTCTATTATCTATCCAGCCATGTGTATATGAATGTCTATTATCTATCCAGCCATGTGTATATGAATGTCTATTATCTATCCAGCCATGTGTATATGAATGTCTATTATCTATCCACCCATGTGTATATGAATGTCTATTATCTATCCAGCCATGTGTATATGAATGTCTATTATCTATCCAGCCATGTGTATATGAATGTCTATTATCTATCCAGCCATGTGTATATGAATGTCTATTATCTATCCAGCCATGTGTATATGAATGTCTATTATCTATCTAGGCATGTGTATACGAATGTCTATTATCTATCCGGCCATGTGTATATTAATGTCTATTATCTATCCAGCCATGTGTATATGAATGTCTATTATCTATCCAGCCATGTGTATATGAATGTCTATTATCTATCCAGCCATGTGTATATGAATGTCTATTATCTATCCAGCCATGTGTATATGAATGTCTATTATCTATCCAGCCATGTGTATATGAATGTCTATTATCTATCCAGCCATGTGTATATGAATGTCTATTATCTATCCAGCCATGTGTATATGAATGTCTATTATCTATCCACCCATGTGTATATGAATGTCTATTATCTATCCAGCCATGTGTATATGAATGTCTATTATCTATCCAGCCATGTGTATGAATGTCTATTATCTATCCAGCCATGTATATATGAATGTCTATTATCTATCCAGCCATGTGTATATGAATGTCTATTATCTATCCAGCCATGTGTATATGAATGTCTATTATCTATCCAGCCATGTGTATATTAATGTCTATTATCTATCCAGCCATGTGTATATGAATGTCTATTATCTATCCAGCCATGTGTATATGAATGTCTATTATCTATCCAGCCATGTGTATATGAATGTCTATTATCTATCTAGGCATGTGTATATGAATGTCTATTATCTATCCGGCCATGTGTATATTAATGTCTATTATCTATCCAGCCATGTGTATATGAATGTCTATTATCTATCCAGCCATGTGTATATGAATGTCTATTATCTATCCAGCCGTGTGTATATGAATGTCTATTATCTATCCGGCCATGTGTATATGAATGTCTATTATCTATCCAGCCATGTGTATATGAATGTCTATTATCTATCCAGCCATGTGTATATGAATGTCTATTATCTATCCAGCCATGTGTATATGAATGTCTATTATCTATCCAGCCATGTGTATATGAATGTCTATTATCTATCCAGCCATGTGTATATGAATGTCTATTATCTATCCAGCCATGTGTATATGAATGTCTATTATCTATCCAGCCATGTGTATATGAATGTCTATTATCTATCCAGCCATGTGTATATGAATGTCTATTATCTATCCAGCCATGTGTATATGAATGTCTATTATCTATCCAGCCATGTGTATATGAATGTCTATTATCTATCCAGCCATGTGTATATGAATGTCTATTATCTATCCAGCCATGTGTATATGAATGTCTATTATCTATCCAGCCATGTGTATATGAATGTCTATTATCTATCCGGCCATGTGTATATGAATGTCTATTATCTATCCAGCCATGTGTATATGAATGTCTATTATCTATCCAGCCATGTGTATATGAATGTCTATTATCTATCCAGCCATGTGTATATGAATGTCTATTATCTATCCAGCCATGTGTATATGAATGTCTATTATCTATCCAGCCATGTGTATATGAATGTCTATTATCTATCCAGCCATGTGTATATGAATGTCTATTATCTATCCAGCCATGTGTATATGAATGTCTATTATCTATCCAGCCATGTGTATATGAATGTCTATTATCTATCCGGCCATGTGTATATGAATGTATATTATCTATCCAGCCATGTGTATATGAATGTCTATTATCTATCCAGCCATGTGTATATGAATGTCTATTATCTATCCGGCCATGTGTATATTAATGTCTATTATCTATCCAGCCATGTGTATATGAATGTCTATTATCTATCCAGCCATATGTATATGAATGTCTATTATCTATCCGGCCATGTGTATATGAATGTCTATTATCTATCCAGCCATGTGTATATGAATGTCTATTATCTATCCAGCCATGTGTATATGAATGTCTATTATCTATCCGGCCATGTGTATATTAATGTCTATTATCTATCCAGCCTATCCACCCTCTATCCACCCTCGGAGAGTGCTGAACGCATTACCGAGGTAATCCTATCGGGCATGGAAGCATACATTCCATTCTCTTTCTCTCAGACTAATGCTAAAAAATCTTGGTTTACTCACGCCTGTTCTACTGCTGTCCGCAATAAGGAGGAAGCATTCAAACGGTACCGACGCCTTAAAACTCAAGACTCTCATTCTTCATATGTTTCTGCCCGGAATCAAGCCAAATCTGTTCTTCGACTTGCCAAACACTCTTTCATCAATAATAAATGCACTGAACTATCCAATTCTAGCTCTTCCCAAGCTTTCTGGCATCTAGCCAAAAACCTCTCCAATCAATTTCTCTTCCTCGTCTTTCCCTCCCCTTTCCCACTCTGATGGCACAACCATCACTTCTTCCTCTGACAAAGCTAAACTCTTCGCTCAAACTTTTGCTAGAAACTCCACCTTGGATGATTCCGGTGCTATTCCTCCCTCTCCGCCCTCCTCTCTCTTACTTATGCCTAATATCCTAATCTCTTCTAAAGATGTAATTTCTACCCTCTCTGGGCTTAACACTAATAAGGCGTACGGTCCGGACGGTGTTCCTCCTGTTGTTCTCAAAAACTGTGCTTCCGTGCTGACTCCCTGCCTAGGCAAACTCTTTCGTCTCTGTCTATCCTCTAACGTCTTCCCTTCATGCTGGAAGTTTGCTCACATTCAACCTGTCCCAAAGAAGGGTGACCGCTCTCAACCCTCCAACTATCGTCCAATTGCTCTTATCTCCTGTCTTTCTAAAGTTTTTGAAACTATTCTTGCTTCCAAATTTCTTAAGCATTTCTCTTCTCATAATCTGCTCTCAGATCGCCAGTATGGCTTCCTTAAGGGTCGCTCTACTGGTGATCTTCTTTCATATCTTACTAACTCTTGGTCATCCTCCTTTCGGGACTTCGGTGAGACTTTTTCTATTGCACTAGACATATCGAAAGCCTTCGATAGAGTCTGGCATAAATCTTTAATTTCTAAACTACCCTCCTTCGGTTTCTATCCCTCCATCTGTGCCTTTGTCTCTAATTTCCTTTCCGGCCGTTCCATAGCTGCGGTTGTGGACGGCCATTGTTCACTTCCTCACCCTATAAACTCCGGTGTTCCTCAGGGCTCTGTCCTATCTCCTATTCTCTTTCTAATTTTTATAAATGATCTCCTTAACTGTACCTTAATTCCCATCCATTCATACGCAGACGACTCAACCTTACACTACTCCATTAGTTTTTCAGAACGCCCCAGCCAGCAATCCCTCAACGACAAACGTAATGAAGCCATAGAACTCTTAAATTCTGATCTAAATACTATTTCCAATTGGGGCAGAGAAAACCTTGTTAACTTTAATGCTTCCAAAACCCAATTTCTCCATCTATCTACCCGTCAGGATCTCCCAGCGGACTATCCCTTATTCTTCAACAATACAAAAATCAACCCTTCATCTTCTCTCAATATTCTTGGTGTCTCTTTTTCTTCTGCTCTCATTTGGAAGGACCATATTACCAGTCTTGCTAAGGCAGCCTCCCAGAAGCTGGGTGTGCTCAACCGCCTTAGGGGGTTCTTTTCCCCTGCACAGCTTCTTGCTCTGTACAGGGGCATAGTGCGCCCTTGTATTGAGTATTGTTCACATGTGTCGGGAGGTTCCTCTCACACCGCTCTCCTAGACAAAGTTGAAAGGAAGGCCTTTCGTATCATTAACTCCCGTCCACTCACCAACTCTCTGCAATCTCTCTCTCTCCGCCGCAATGTTGCATCTCTCTCGCTATTCTATCGCTACTATAATAATCAGTGTTCCTCAGAGCTATCCCAGTGCATACCACCTCCTTTACGTAGGGCACGTGGTACCCGTCTTGCAACTCAATCCCACCCCTACTCTGTGCAACTCTCCAACCCAAGAGTGAAACGTTACTCTCAAACTTTCTTCTACTCAACATCTGAGCTCTGGAACTCTCTCCCAGAATCAGTCTTTCCCTCTTCCTATGACTTAAATTGCTTCAAACTCCGTGTGTCCAGGCATTTTGGCTCGAACGTCCCTTGATTTTGGCCCTGTCACTCTTTCAACTATGGGGGAGGCACTCGCTATAGGCAGTTATGCCTTTTGCCTCCCTCAATCACATAGAAAAAAAAAAAAAAAAAAAAAAAATATGAATGTCTATTATCTATCCAGCCATATGTATATGAATGTCTATTATCTATCCAGCCATATGTATATGAATGTCTATTATCTATCCACCCATGTGTATATGAATGTCTATTATCTATCCAGCCATGTGTATATGAATGTCTATTATCTATCCAGCCATGTGTATATGAATGTCTATTATCTATCCAGCCATGTGTATATGAATGTATATTATCTATCCAGCCATGTGTATATGAATGTCTATTATCTATCCAGCCATGTGTATATGAATGTCTATTATCTATCCAGCCATGTGTATATGAATGTCTATTATCTATCCAGCCATGTGTATATGTCTATTATCTATCCAGCCGTGTGTATATGAATGTCTATTATCTATCCAGCCATGTGTATATGAATGTCTATTATCTATCCAGCCATGTGTATATGTCTATTATCTATCCAGCCGTGTGTATATGAATGTCTATTATCTATCCAGCCATGTGTATATGAATGTCTATTATCTATCCAGCCATGTGTATATGTCTATTATCTATCCAGCCGTGTGTATATGAATGTCTATTATCTATCCAGCCATGTGTATATGAATGTCTATTATCTATCCAGCCATGTGTATATGTCTATTATCTATCCAGCCGTGTGTATTTAAATGTCTATTATCTATCCAGCCATGTGTATATGAATGTCTATTATCTATCCAGCCATGTGTATATGTCTATTATCTATCCAGCCGTGTGTATATGAATGTCTATTATCTATCCAGCCATGTGTATATGAATGTCTATTATCTATCCAGCCATGTGTATATGTCTATTATCTATCCAGCCGTGTGTATATGAATGTCTATTATCTATCCAGCCATGTGTATATGAATGTCTATTATCTATCCAGCCGTGTGTATATGAATGTCTATTATCGATCCAGCCATGTGTATATGAATGTCTATTATCTATCCAGCCATATGTATATGAATGTCTATTATCTATTCAGCCATGTGTATATGAATGTCTATTATCTATCCAGCCGTGTGTATATGAATGTCTATTATCTATCCAGCCATGTGTATATGAATGTCTATTATCTATCCAGCCGTGTGTATATGAATGTCTATTATCTATCCAGCCTTGTGTATATGAATTTGTGTGTACTCAATGTATGTATGTAAACAATGTGTTTGTCTATAACAAGCTATCAACATCTATTTGTCTATATACAGTATATATATATATATATATATATACCGGTATATATATATATATATATATATATATATATATATATATATATATATATATACAATCTATCTATCTATCTATCTATCAATCCATCCGTCTATCTATCTTTTTGTCACTGCATTCGACTTATTATGTTATCAGTTATTCCCACATACATTATCAAACCTTTCTCCCACCACACTCATTCGTATTGTCGTTCTCTTCAGCCTTCTCATCCTCTCTTATTCACCAAACCACTTAGAAGAACTTTTCAACATTTATATTCTAATTCAATTCAATCTTCCTTGGCGTTTTTATCTCCCCCTCTGCCAACTCCTACACCCCTCCTCTTCTCACTCTTTCCAGTAATATTTTTTTTAGAGATGGTTTACACTGCAAGCACAATATTTATTGTGTACTGTATATATATAACTACATGTCATCACAAACATCCACCATTTTGTTCTGTCTCCCACACTTTCAATGCACCACTTGCGAGTTTCAGGCTATAAGGAAGTTGGAGTTTTATTCATTGACATTTAGCATAATTACCAGCTAAAATGCAGTTGTAGTAAATTTATGAATACATACAACTAAATTCAACATACGTTTATGAATACATACAACTAAATTCAACATACGTTTATGAATACATACAACTAAATTCAACATACGTTTATAAATACATACAACTAAATTCAACATACGTTTATAAATACATACAACTAAATTCAACATACGTTTATAAATACATACAACTAAATTCAACATACGTTTATGAATACATACAACTAAATTCAACATACGTTTATGAATACATACAACTAAATTCAACATACGTTTATGAATACATACAACTAAATTCAACATACGTTTATGAATACATACAACTAAATTCAACATACGTTTATGAATACATACAACTAAATTCAACATACGTTTATGAATACATACAACTAAATTCAACATACGTTTATGAATACATACAACTAAATTCAACATACGTTTATGAATACATACAACTAAATTCAACATACGTTTATGAATACATACAACTAAATTCAACATACGTTTATGAATACATACAACTAAATTCAACATACGTTTATGAATACATACAACTAAATTCAACATACGTTTATGAATACATACAACTAAATTCAACATACGTTTATGAATACATACAACTAAATTCAACATACGTTTATGAATACATACAACTAAATTCAACATACGTTTATGAATACATACAACTAAATTCAACATACGTTTATGAATACATACAACTAAATTCAACATACGTTTATGAATACATACAACTAAATTCAACATACGTTTATGAATACATACAACTAAATTCAACATACGTTTATGAATACATACAACTAAATTCAACATACGTTTTATCCATTCGACACCTACTTTATTATTGTATTTCTGTTTAATACCGATGTTTACGGCACCAACTTCCTTATAGCCTGAAACTCGCAAGTGGTCAATTAGCCCTCCTCCCCTCAACCTCCTCCTCAAGGGGGGATGGTCGTATATATTTCCTCATTAATGGATCTTTCTATCATTATTTTGGTTTCCTCCATAGACCTCCATCAAGCTTAAAAAAACACCCCCAAAACCCTCCTTCAAAAGAAATATTTAAATTTTGTTATAGAAAAATGTCCCGGCTCAAAGCCGTTTTCTATTAAATTACAGGCTCGCTATCGCTCGCCAGGAAGAAATCGACACCTAAATCACACAAAATGTCTTAATATTAACCAAGAAATGGGGCAAAAAGTCTTAAAATCGCCAAACTGAAAAATACAAATTTATACACATCTAGGTCGTCCAGGAGAAGACCCAGAGACCAAGACCCATTTGGGATCCCCTGCAAAAGACTCCCAGGTCCCAGACCTCCCGCAGAGGTTCCGGTCTCAGCAGGCAGACACACAACGAAGCGCACCACAATGCTCACCCACATCACTTCCAAGCATGGCCCTTCATATATACACCGGCTCCCCGGGCCAGGCACCTGACGGACTATTATGTAGTCCAACTGGCGCCTGACCCCCTCTCCCTGACCGCGTTATCACTCATCTGTTCACAATTATTCTCTATTGTTTCCTATTCATCACCACTTGCCTGTTCTTCAGTCATCTCTCTATCTTCCAATGCTTTTATTATAAACCGTCTCTCCAACTCATCTGAGCTCTTCCTCTCAATATATTTCCCATATATAGTTCCTGACTCATATATTCTCTGTGTAACCCTTTCATCTCTCATTCGTTCAACATGTCCATACCAGCATAGCACCCTTCTTTCCATTCTGGCCGATAAGGGTTCCTGTTGTCCCACTCTTCTACATATCTCCTCATTCTTCAATCTGCCTCAACACATCATTCCACACATTCTTTCTCTTGTATATTCTGACCCCATGTCTTAGCAGCCCCATATTGGTATACCGGTAACTATCCCTTGGTACATTGCACTTTCTTCTTTCAGTCCGAGAATTCTCACCATCCACATACTTCCCATTGCTCCAAAAACTTTCCTTCCCTCACACACTCTCTGTCTTACCTCCATTCTCACACGTACTGTATGTAAGTTAGATATACCCAATCTATTTTAATCATATCTTGAAAAAATCTTGAAGAAAAGGGGTCTGTTCTAGTGTCTTCCCACCTTCGTCCTCGTGTTGCCACTCCCACACTCTTTCTCTCCCCCCTCCCCTCCCCCACTCTCCCCCTCCCCCACTTGAGTCCATCAGTAACTCCTCCATTGTTTATCTTGCTATCACCTCTCTCCCTCTCCCACTCATCATTTATCCTCTCTTTCACAATCTTTATACCTCCATTTCCACACTCTATTTTATATTCCCATTTTCACACTTTACCTCCTCCATCTCCCCTCTCCCATATTCTCACCTTGCCCACTACTCTTCTCCCCACTCACACCTTCCTTCCCTCCCCACTCTCCCTTTCCTTCTCCCCACTACCCCTTTTCTTCCCCCATTCCCACTTTTCTTCTCCCCACTCTCTCATTTCTCCTTCCCCACTACCACTTTTCTCTCCCCACTCCCATTATTCTTCCCCCACAATCCCACTGTTCTTGTCATCTTGCCCAATTTTCTTCTCCCCCCTCCCACTCCCACTCCCGTCCCCTCCCTCCCCACACACGAGTCCATCAGTAACCTCTTGACCTGGCTCTTCCTCGGGATTGTTTACCTTGCTATCACCTCACCTCCTATAATTACAGTCTCTGGTTCATCCCTTCCATCCATCCTAATCATTCCCTGCTTTCTTGTATTCACCTTTTCTCTGCATTATTTGAATTTACTTTGCCCTCACCTCACCTCTTACATTATACATTACAAGCTTTGATCCATCCCCTCTATAACCTTTCCTTGCTTTCTATCACCTCACCTCTTACATTATACATTACAAGCTTTGATCCATCCCCTCTATAACCTTTCCTTGCTTTCTATCACCTCACCTCTTACATATATACATTACAAGCTTTGATCCATCCCCTCTATAACCTTTCCTTGCTTTCTATCACCTCACCTCTTACATTATACATTACAAGCTTTGATCCATCCTCTAACCTCACCTTTACATTATACATTACAAGCTTTGATCCATCCCCTCTATAACCTTTCCTTGCTTTCTATCACCTCACCTCTTACATTATACATTACAAGCTTTGATCCATCCCCTCTATAACCTTTCCTTGTCTATCACCTCACCTCTTACATTATACATTACAAGCTTTGATCCATCCCCTGATCTTTCCTATCCTTGCTTTCTATCACCTCACCTCTTACATTATACATTACAAGCTTTGATCCATCCCCTCTATAACCTTTCCTTGCTTTATATCACCTCACCTCTTACATTATACATTACAAGCTTTGATCCATCCCCTCTATAACCTTTCCTTGCTTTCTATCACCTCACCTCTTACATTATACATTACAAGCTTTGATCCATCCCCTCTATAACCTTTCCTTGCTTTCTATCACCTCACCTCTTACATTATACATTACAAGCTTTGATCCATCCCCTCTATAACCTTTCCTTGCTTTCTATCACCTCACCTCTTACATTATACATTACAAGCTTTGATCCATCCCCTCTATAACCTTTCCTTGCTTTCTATCACCTCACCTCTTACATTATACATTACAAGCTTTGATCCATCCCCTCTATAACCTTTCCTTGCTTTCTATCACCTCACCTCTTACATTATACATTACAAGCTTTGATCCATCCCCTCTATAACCTTTCCTTGCTTTCTATCACCTCACCTCTTACATTATACATTACAAGCTTTGATCCATCCCCTCTATAACCTTTCCTTGCTTTCTATCACCTCACCTCTTACATTATACATTACAAGCTTTGATCCATCCCCTCTATAACCTTTCCTTGCTTTCTATCACCTCACCTCTTACATTATACATTACAAGCTTTGATCCATCCCCTCTATAACCTTTCCTTGCTTTCTATCACCTCACCTCTTACATTATACATTACAAGCTTTGATCCATCCCCTCTATAACCTTTCCTTGCTTTCTATCACCTCACCTCTTACATTATACATTACAAGCTTTGATCCATCCCCTCTATAACCTTTCCTTGCTTTCTTGTATTTACATTTTCTCTGCTGTTCATCCCTTCCATCCTCCTCCTTCCCTGCTTTCTTGTATTCCCATTCTTGCTTGTCTTGTATCCTTCCTAAGTTACATAAGATAGTCTAATGATAGCGATAATGAACTGCTAAAACGCGTCATATCCTCAAGGAGTTGGTAATTTAAAAATTTGTTAATTATAGTTGGGTAGCAAATAATGGTACCAGTCGCATTCGTTCACTCAAGATACTTTGTGAACGCACACACACACACACACACACACACACACACACACACACACACACACACACACACACACACACACACACACACACACACACACACACACACACACACACACACACACACACACACACACACACACACACACACACACACACACACACACACACACACACACACACACACACACACACACACACGTACGTGAATACAATACCTTGCTTTTCACGCCTCCGACGGCACTCAGGGTAAACATTGAAAGCTGTGGAAAAATACATGGGTAATTATCTAATATATTTATTTCACTCCCAACAACAAACACCTCCCAATGAAATTAATTAAAGCATGTGATCCTCCCGGGATTCGAACCAGGGTTACCACATACAGATCTTACACACTAACCATTACACCATCAAGACAGTTATAGGTTAAGTACATGATTACGATTTTATATCTATTTATCGAATACTGGATGTCAATCTAATCATTAGATAAGTCTAGAATGCCCATGAATTCACACTCTCTCCCCCACAATGTAGAACTTCCGATTATCAAAATTCATTTATCCCCAGAACTTCTACCAGAGTTCACTTCCTTGGCGTTGATTTCCAAAATCCAATTGTTACAAACATTTTATGAATGGAGGAAGCCTTTAGGAACATGGATTGTTTTTTTTGTTTTTATTGTCTTTGTTTTTCCTTCTTTTATTTATTGTCTCTTAAACAAAATTATATGTTAGGCACATTGACCTTTTTTTTGTTCTTTCCTCTATTTATTGTCTCATAAAGAAACAAATAATATGCGAACACCATGAGAGAAAAACAAACCAAACAGACTACCACAAAGACTTCCCAGGTAATTCCGAGATGACCTGGTTGAATCTGCCTAGGAGTAGTGAGGAGGAAATAGCTCATAATAACCTGAGTGGTATGGTGGTGGAGGAGGTGGGCCAGCTGTGTCCAGTTGTGGCTCCCCTAGTCTGAAACTTAGGGGTGGGAGGCCGTATTTTTTATATTTTTACTTTCCTCCTTAGACCTCCATCAAGCTTTAAAAAACAAAAAAAAAAACAAAAAAAAAATACTCTCCTTCAAGATAAATTTGTACATTTTTCGATAGACAAATGTCCCGGCCGAAGGCCAATTTCTCAAAAATTACAGGCCTGCTATCGCTCGCCAGGAAAAAAGTTAACCTAATTGGTACGAAAGGTCTTAATATTGACAAAGAAAGGGGCGAAAGGGCTTAGAATTGCCAAACTAATGGGCCGAACATCTTGAAGTCTCAAAACAAATGGGGCTAAAAATGAGGGAGAAGGAGGTCCAGAAAAAACCACCCATCATCCCCGTTTATACTCTCCTGGTCCGTCGCCCACACTTTGTTGTCCTACTTTACTCATTTTAGAATTAGCTATGGCCTCACGTTATTTTATATGCCGCAGTGTTTCCGCCAGTGGATGTTGTTTTGCGGATATGACTTGATTGTTGTTGCGTGTGTTGCTGTTTGTCGGTATGTTTGTAAGCATCTAAGGTCATCAAATGTGTGTGAGACTTCTCAAATATATGTTGCTGTTTGTCGGTATGTTTGTAAGCATCTAAGGTCATCAAATGTGTGTGAGACTTCTCAAATATATGTTGCTGTTTGTCGGTATGTTTGTAAGCATCTAAGGTCATCAAATGTGTGTGAGACTTCTCAAATATATGTTGCTGTTTGTCGGTATGTTTGTAAGCATCTAAGGTCATCAAATGTGTGTGAGACTTCTCAAATATATGTTGCTGTTTGTCGGTATGTTTGTAAGCATCTAAGGTCATCAAATGTGGGTGAGACTTCTCAAATACATTTTGATGATGTCATACAATACATTTATATGATGATACTTAAGTTCCCTCATTACTATTAGCATTAGCTATTAGCGAAGCATGGACGTTGGTTGAGAGACTCAGACCAAGAGTGAGAGCAGTGGAAATGAATTACTTAAGGAGTGCGTGCGGAGTTACATGGAGGGATAGACAGACTAATGAGGAAGTAAGAAGGAGGTGTGGTGTGGAGGTAGATGTGCTGGAAAGTGTGAAAAGGAACAACTTGAGATGGTTCGGCCATATGGAACGTATGGAAAGCGAGAGAATGACTAAGAGGGTGTACGAGAGCGAGGTGGAGGGACAGAGGGGGAGAGGTAGACCGAATATGAGGTGGAAGGATGGAGTGAGGAACTACATGAACGAAGGCGGTGCTGGTTGGGGGGAGGGGCGTCGACTGACTGGGGACAGAGGTGCATGGGGGCGGTTCGTTCGTGGCCACCCCTTCGGGGATCACGGCGTCAGGCAATAGATAGATAGATAGATTACTATTATACAGATATATCTTAGTTTCATATTTGGTAACGTGACTATTGGAACGTTACATAACCGGGTGGATGGGACTCGTTAGCCTTGGTCGGCTACCCATCTATGTTATACAATCTTATACAAATTCGGGTGGATGGGACTCGTCAGCCTTGGTCGGCAACCTGTCTAGGGGAGTAAACCTGATATAAATCCGTACTGCTTACCTAAGGGTAAGGCAGGTTAGTGGATGGATTAGCCGAACACCACTGTAGGAAAAGTGCTAACAAGATACACAGAGGGCCTCGGAGTCGGTCAATCCTAAATTGAGTGGTCAAACCTGTAAGTCCTTCAGTAAACTGGCTCGGGTTGTCCCTCTTACAGGGAATAGGTCCGCTTGGGGGCATTCTGTGTATGGCCACCCTCATTAAGGGGAGCAAGGCGTCCGGCAATAGATAGATAGACTATTGGAATACGACTGTACACCTTGTAGTTGACTGTGGCTACCTGACGTTCTATGCTGAGTTATCGGTATTTTACTGATTAGTGTATTACTGATTCATATATACCTCACACCACCACCTTTCAATTACATGTTCTGCATAATTCCCACTCGGGCTAAACATGGTCACGGAAGTAGACAGGTTCCGGTCAGATCAGCCACTGTTCTCACCGGCCGCTGAATAGGGCGCGGTTTTCCACAATACGGGAGGACATTGATGGACTCTCCCACACACCACTCACGTATCAAGATGTGCCCCCCCCCCCCCCCCCCTCTGCTCCTAGGGTACCTCATCAACCAAAATTCAGACCACATTTTGAGACTTATATAGAATCACTCACCACTCCACCATATCCACCTATTGAATTACGACTGCTTAATACTACTGTTGATTCTACAACTACTTTTATTAATAAACACCAGGCTTATTGACTTGTGTATTTATTCGAACTTCCCATTAGGTCAGTAAATATAATTGGGTGGTGACAAGTAATCACTACCGTTATTACAAGTATAAGGTTACATAGTGGCTACCAGTGGAAACCTACTAAAGTTACAATATAATTGGTTGGTGACAAGTAATCACTACCGTTATTACAAGTATAAGGTTACATAGTGGCTATCAGTGGAAACCTACTAAAGTTACAATTACTTTAGATAAATTATATTTCATATCCGAATAGAAACTATTAACACGTATATGATCTGTTCTACCTGGAACAAACTTCCCTCAGAAGTTGTAAACAGTTCTTCAGTAGAGCAGTTCAAGAAGAGAGTAAATCATATTTTGCACATTCTCTAATGAGTAGTGCACTAAACAGTATCTCTCCTTCCACGTCGAGCATCTCTTTCTCCCTCCTTTCCTCCTTCCCTCCCTCCCTCCCTCCCTCCCTCCTTTCATTCCCTCCCTCTCACCCTCCCTCTCCCGCCCTCTCTCCCTCCTTCCCTCCCTCCTTTCATTCCCTCCTTCCCTCCCTTTTTCCCTCCACCACTATTACCACCACCATCTTTCACCTCCACTGACGTACACCACACCTCACTCCATCCCCACCTGTTTAGGGAAGAGGGGGCGTTTTGCTGGTCATCCTTCTCCCTCAGGTTTAGCCCCATTAGTTTGCAGACTTTATGAAGTTCGGCCCATTAGTTTGGCGATTTTAAGACCTTTTGCCTCATTTCTTATCAATAATAAGACTTTTCGTGTCATCTAGGTGTCGATATTTTCCTGGCGAGCGATAGCGAGTCTGTAATTTAAGAGGAATCGGCCTTCGGCCGAGACATTTTTATATCGTAAAATTTAAAAATGTTTCTTGAATTAGGGTCTTGAGGGATGGTTTTTTAATCTTGATGGAGATCTAGGGAGGAAACTAAAAAACAATGATAAAACAATAAATATATAAATTAACAAATATAAACGTCCAGCCCCTTAAATTGTGTTCAACTTCTCTCTAACATTACTCATTTATCATTCATTTCTCTCTCTCTCTCTCTCTCTCTCTCTCTCTCTCTCTCTCTCTCTCTCTCTCTCTCTCTCTCTCTCTCTCTCTCTCTCTCTCTCTCTCTCTCTCTCTCTCTCTCTCTCTCCTATTTGTTGCTACATCGTTTTCCCCGCCTGTTTCTAATTAACCCTTTCTGTACCGGTGTCGTAATTTTAACTTTATTCTGGCTACTATTAGACGATTATATTAAGTTTAAGAAGGGCCTCCAGTAATTAACAGGCTTCGAACTATCTCACTTAACCATTTTTACCACCACAGATCCTTCTTAAACTGCACAAAATCGTCTAAATATAGCTAGAATAAAATTAACAAGACGTCGCCGGAAAAAAGGGGTAAATTTTCGCTTATATTAGTTTTTTATTATCATTTTCTGTCCTTCATTTCTCTCCTCCTCTTCCCATCATGTCCCATTCTTCTATATTTCTTTTAAGGGGGGATTGTTGCTTTTACTATCCTCCCTTCTTCCTCATATTTAGCCCCATTTGTTTTGAGATCTAAAGACGGTTTGATCATACCACCTCCTCTACGTAGGGTACGTGGTACCCGCCTTGCAACACAATCCCACCCCTACTCTGTGCAACTCTCCAACCCAAGAGTGAAACGCTATTCTCAGACTTTCTTCTATTCAACTGCTGAGCTCTGGAACTCTCTCCCAGCATCAGTCTTTCCCTCTTCCTATGACTTTAAATGCTTCAAACTCCGTGTGTCCAGGAATTTTAGCTCAAACGTCCCTTGATATTGGCCCTGTCACACTTTCAAATCTGGGGGAGGCACTTTTTGCAGGCAGTTATGCCTTTTGTCTCCCTCATTCACATAGAAAACAAAAATACTGCTTCTCATTATATCTCGCTTTCTTTATAATATTTCGTTTCTTTCTCGCATTCTTTATCCCCTTCTGTACCGGCAACGTCTTATTAATTATATTCTAGACGATTTTGTGCAGTTTAAATAATTATGATCAGTGGTAGTAAAAAGGGTCAAATGAAATATTCGATGCCTGTTACTGAATACAATCGTCTAATAATAGCCAGCATAAAGTTAAAAAGACGTCTCTGGTACAGAAGGGTTTAAAGCATTCCAATGTCAATACTTCTCTCGCTTTCTCTGTGTGATCTCCGTTATCTTTTTTTAGATCTAGCTTTCACATATATCCCTTTTAAGAGGGGATGGTTCACTTTTTGGTCGATTTTCATTTTTTTTTTTCATTTTTGTTATTCTAGTTTCCTCCCTAGACCTCCATCAAACGTTAAAAAGTTGTCAATTATATCCCCCTTCTAGATTAATTTGTAAATGTTTCGTTAGAAAAATTTCTTGGCCGAAGGCCGGTTATTCCAAAATTACAGGCTCACTATCGTTCGCCAGGAAAAGAATCAACACCTAAATAGCACAAAATGTCTTGATATTGACAAGAAATGGGGCGGAAGGTCTTAACATCGACAAAATAATGGGGCAAACATCTTTAAATCTTTAAAACTAATGGGGTTAAACATGAGGGAGAAGAGGATCTAGAAAAGCGACCCATCTTCCCTTAACTGGCTTTCTGAGTCACATATGCCATTCAACCCAACCCCTTCTCTCTCACATCACACCCGTTATCATCACTCATACCCCTGACACCTCTCTCTCTCACACATACATTTACAATCCTCATCACTCATACTTCACAACACACACACACACACACACAATCCTTATCACTCATACTTCACAACACACACACACACAATCCTTATCACTCATACTTCACAACACACACACACACACACAATCCTTATCACTCATACTTCACAACACACACACACACACACAATCCTCATCACTCATACTTCACAACACACACACACACACACACAATCCTTATCACTCATACTTCACCACACACACACACACACTCTTTCTCTCTCTCTATCTCTCTCACTCGTGCGCACGCACACACACACACACACAGACACACACACACACACACCATCACTCATCCTTCACAACTCTCTCTGATGTCTTGAATTTCTCTCATTCACACCACTATCTCCATCAAAGGCACACATTCCGTCCATCTACATACTGTATACCGGTACTGTATTTTGACCCCTTCTGTACCGGTTACGTCTTTATAACTTTCTCCTGGCTACTATTAGACGATTGTCTTCAGTTTATAGAGGGCCTTCTGAATGCTTGTGTGCTTGCTTTTTGTGGGCGAACTGTTATATGTGTTCTTCTCCTGCCACCTCTTTTTACTTTCTTGTGTCTCTTGCTGATCCTCCCTACCCCTTGCGTGAGTAAGGTCTGGCTAGTGACTGACTGACTATAAAGGGCCTCCAGCAACTAACAGGCTTCGAACTATCTCACTTAACCATTTTGTGCTACCTCAGATCCTTCTTAAACTGCACAAAATCGTCTAAATATAGCTAGAATAATATTAAATAGACGTCGCCGGTACAGAAGGAGCCCTTTTTACTACCTCAGATCCTTCCTAACCTGCACAAAATCGTATGAATATAGCAAGAATAAAATGAAAAGGACTTCGCCGGTACAGAAGGGGTTTATCACCTCTCTTTCCATCTTCAATCAATCTCTCTCTCTCTCTCTCTCTCTCTCTCTCTCTCTCTCTCTCTCTCTCTCTCTCTCTCTCTCTCTCTCTCTCTCTCTCTCTCTCTCTCTCTCTCTCTCTCTCTCTCTCTCTCTCTCTCTCTCTCTCTCTCTCTCACTTTGACATAAAATCGTTTCAGTTAATCGGTCTTTTGAAAACTTCTTCACTATAAGCAGCTTTATTATATTCCGAATCTAAATTAAATTATTTTATGACGGTAATAATTTATCATAAAGACATAATCGTGTTGTAATAATTCCGTTGATCCTATAGCTTTCCTCTCATCAATCTTACTCAAGTTCTCACATTATGCTCTTGATCTCACTCGCTTTCTCGGTCATCTATCATTTCAGCATATTATTTTATTTCTTTCTAGCTCCGTCCATTTCTTTCGTTTCTAATGTATTGTATGTTGATAATTTAACAAAACACATATTGTAATTTGATAAAAGATAATATCTATCATGTGCATAAAATCGTCTAAATATAGCTAGAATTAAATTGAATAGACTCGCAAATCCATCGTGACTTGTGTGTGTGTGTTTTTGTTTTGTTCTATGTGAATGACGGAGACAAAAGGCAGAACTGCCTGCAGAGAGTGCCTCCCCCAGAATTGAAAGAGTAACAGGACCAAAATCAAGGGACGTTCGAGCTAAAATGCCTGGACACACGGAGTTTGAAGCAATTTAAGTCATAGGAAGAGGGAAAGACTGATTCTGGGAGAGAGTTTCAGAGCTCAGCAGTTGATATTAATAATAATAATTATAATGTGTAATAATAATAATAAAGAAATAGTAATCGTTGTGTTTGAGTGTGTGTGTGTATTTTTTATATCTTTGTTTTTGCTTTATCATTTCATTTAAGGGGCCTTCCCACATCAAGGACTTTTGGTACAGACTGTCTAGGAGTGTCAAGTCTGTGCTACTCCATGAGAAATGTCACCGACTGCTTCCGAGTGGGATAAATACACCAAATACTCCTCCAGAGCAAAGTCTTTTTGATTTTCTGTCCTCACAACTCAGTGTCCTCAACTTAAATGCTTCTTCTGAAATCACTGTGTTGGGTGATTTTAATGTCCATAATGTTGAATGGTTCACTCATTCAGCCAGGACTGATGATGCTGGTCTTGAATGTGAGCTATTTGCAGACTCATTTAATCTCACTCAACTAGTCAACCAACCCACCCGTGTACCAGATAATCCTAATCATTATTCTCACCTACTGGACTTATTTTTAACAACCAATTCAGAAAATGTTGATGTTACAGTGAAGTCCCCGCTTGGATCTTCTGATGACTGTCTGATACAGGCCACCTGTCTATCACCTACCACACCTTCCCACTCTGAACCTGTTTTGGTGACTAAATGGCATTACGATAGAGCAGACTGGGAGGGTCTTCAAGGTTTCTTTATTGATATTCCCTGGACCTCTTTCTTTTCTAATGATGCACACATCACCTTGAGCCACATACAAGATTTTGTATAAATTGGAATGGAAACTTTTATTCCTCATCAAAAGTACAGTAAAAGATCTAATTCACCTAAATGGTTTGACCATAATTGTGCTAGAGTAACTGAACAAAAAGCAATAGCCTACAATGCATACACAAGATCAAAAACACATGAAGCCTTTAATTACTTTAGAAACATCAGAAATCATGCCAAAACTGTATTAAACCTAACTAAATCAAACTTTCTCCACAAACAGGCAAATAAACTTCTAAATAATCCAAATGATAACAAAATATTTTGGTCCACTCTTAACTCATTATGGGGATTGGGCCTGAGCATATAGATAGATAGATAGATAGACTCTTAACTCATTCAAATCCAACTTCACTACTGCTTCATCCATTCCACCATTAAAATCTCCGACTGGCAATCTTGTAAGTGACCCAGGAGGTAAAGCTAACCTTCTTGCGGATATTTTCTCCACCAACTCAACCTTAGATGAAATAAATCAAGATGTCCCTGTACTTAATTTTAATTCGCCTGAAATTCCCTCACTTAAGATCCACACCAGACATGTCAAAACTATTTTGCTGATTCTCTCAGTAGATAAGGCTCCTGGTCCAGATGAAATTCCTCCAATAGTACTGAAGAATTGTCCTTGGTGCTCGCTCCTGTATTGGCAAAATGTTTCCGTCTGTGTACTCATACCTCATGCTTCCCAGTACCCTGGAAAGAAGCAAACATCCATCCAGTTCCTAAAAAAGGTGCCTCTTCAGATCCATCAAACTACAGACCAATAGCTATAACTTCCACTCTTGGTAAAGTCTTTGAAATTATATTAAATAATCACATAATTAAGCATCTTGAGAATAATAAATTAATCAGTGATAGGCAATATGGTTTTAGACGATGTCGATCAACTGCAGACATTCTTTGCCTTCTTACGCATCAAATCAACCAAGCTACAGACTAACATGGTGAAACACATACAATAGCACTGGATATATCAAAGGCATTTGATAGAGTCTGGCATCAATCCTTATTGTCGAAGATGTCACACTACGGCCTTGCATCATTAGTTCCACTAATTTCTTCTTATCTTCATAACAGAAAAATATGTGTAATGGTAGATGGTCTTTATTCTCAATTTCACTCAATAAATGCTGGTGTTCCTCAGGGATCAGTTTTGGCCCCAACTCTGTTCCTCATTCATATCAATGATCTCATATCTACTACTCATAATCCAATACATTCCTACGCAGATGACTCAACACTCCACAGTTCCTTCACATTTACCAATTCTTTCACCCAACCCGATCTTATAAATTCAAAAATAAACACTGCAATTTCTCTGAACCAGGACCTTTCTAGAATTAATGAATGGGGACAAAAGAATCTAGTTTCCTTTAATGCACAGAAAACCAAGTACATTCAATTTTCTAACCGACAGAATCTCACTGACTCCCATATAATTTTTAATGATGTAAATATTCCCACTTCCCCTAGTATTGACATTCTCGGTGTAACATTAACTACTAACTTGAGCTGGACACATTATGTTAGAAGCATTGCTAAGAATGCCTCTAAAAAGCTGGGACTCCTGTACAGAGTTCGAGAATTCTTCACTGACGAGCAGTTGGCCGTAATATATAAAAGTCATGTGCGTTCTCAGATGGATTACTGTTTACCTCTGTGGAGTGGAAGTGGAGTGGTTGCATTGAGGCAGTTGGACAAAATTCAAAATAAAGCTATTAGATTAATCAATAACCCTGCAATCACACAGGACCTTCCTACATTATCCATACGAAGAAACGTTGCATCCCTTGCATTATTCTACAGATATTTTCACAGCAATTGTTCCGAGGAACTTGCTTCAATTGTGCCGCCTCTCCACATCTTTCCCCGTAGAACTAGGGCAGCTGAGAGTGCCCATGAATTTACACTTTCTCCTCCACAATGCAGAACTTCTGCTTATCAAAATTTATTTATCCCTAAAACTACTACTGTACTCTTTGGAATTCACTTCCCTCGAGTTGCTTTCCACAAACTTACAATCTACAAAAGTTTAAATCCAATTGTTACAAACATTTTATGAATGGAGGATGCCTTTAGGCACATGGACCTTTTTGTTTTATCTGTGTTTTTCCTTCCTCCATTCATTGTCTCTTAAAAAAAAAAAAAGTAAAACGGGGTAGGACAGACTAACACTCTATCCTAGTCTGTGTCTTAACAGACTTTGTCAGGAGTGTGACAGAGTGCAGTTGGTTATACATGCCAACTACATCAGAGTCATTAACCTACAGACTAAAATGGGGTAGAACAAACTAGGACAGACTAACACTCTGTTCTAGTCTGAGTTTGTCAGGAGTGTGACAGAGTGCAGTCGGTTGTACATCAGTCATTACTGGGTAGAACAGACTAGGACAGACTAACACTCTGTCCTAGTCTGTGTCTTAACAGACTTTGTCAGGAGTGTGACAGAGTGCAGTCGGTTATACATGCCAACTATATCAGAGTCATTACAGACTAAAACGGGGTAGAACAGAGTAAGACAGACTAGGACAGACTAACACTTACTTTCTCTCGGGCATAGGCTGAGAGCCTTAACATTCACCGCTTTACAATGAACAGTGAAGCCCGTGAGGTCTTGTTCCAGTCTAGGGAGTGAGACATGTGAAGCACGCAGAGTACAACGAGCACCTGCCATCTTGCCTTCACATGAGGCACGGTGCTCACTCATGGCGTGTATATGAGTTAGTTTGTTAGTGAGTTGGGCTTATAATTAGGGTTGGGTGTGAGAGGGATCTGCCTTGTGTGGGCCAATCAGCTTTCTGCAGGCTTAACACTCGTGATTCCATGAATACTACTACCACCAAAGATGAATATTTTATCCCTGAAAATAGTCCAGAAACTGGAATTGTTATCCTTTCATGTACAGTCACGAGCATAAATGCTGCGACATCAACCAGATAACGTCAACTCCTTCATTACGAGAGGTTATACTAAGCTGAATAAAATCGTCTGACGGTAGCTAGAATTAAATAAATAAGTCTGTGTCAGTTTGAATATAAAATTTAGTAATACCTTTGGAGACGAAGGGTCGAACATTATATTGTTGGTGTCACAGTATTTATGTTCATGGCTTAATTCAGGGGAAATAAGCAAACAAAATTATATGAAATGCTTTGGTTTCCGATTCAAAGCAAGAACAAACCTGTAACTTTGAGTGGTTTGTATCAATTTTAATATTTTACGGAAGAGATGAGTGAAAAACGTGATCAATAAAGAACGAAGAAATATATCCTGCTTCAAAATCCTACTTCCACCTCCCCGTGGTGATCATGGGGCAACAGACGATAACAATCTGGCTAACAGAAGGGTTGAGCGATCAATAAAGAGCTGCTACACAATCTGACTAACAGATGAGTGAAAAACGCGCAAATGATACAAAATTCAGCCGCGCTTTTGGTATAAAAAAATCTGCGCTTTCGTATATAAACCGCCGCGCTTTTAATATGCCCATCCACGCTTTCGTAAAACGACGCCCATTTCCTATGTTGTTATGTAAGCCTACCTTACTTAGCCTAACCCTTTCAAGATCCGATTACCTATTTGTTTCCTTTTCTCTGGCTATTGTGAGACAATTTTCATTAGACCAGGAAACGATCTGCTCGAGTTTTGGCGGGAAAGGTATGACAGCATATGGAAGAGATAGGTTGTGTTTTAAAGGGATCTGCCTTGTGTGTGCCAATCGTCTCTCTGCAGACTTCCGTTTATTTATGTTATGTTAATAGAGAAATGGTCACCAGCAGGTGTGACGTCCACCAGCGTTGGCAGAATCGCCTCTCGTTAGCCACTAGCGCTCGCCAGGGACATCGAAATGGGCTACAGTTATCAGAGAATGTTGTTCTTTCTTTCCTAGTAATCGCATTGTCACAGACAGTCCAGAGGTGGTCTTTGTTTTCGTCTGTGACAACGTGTTATATTTTATATCAACAGTAGTGATAATAGTACCAGCGTGGGAATGAGAAAGACTTTCAGAGCGAGGAGGTAGTGTCTGGCTGTGTCCTGTGGTGCCTGCTGTCTTGTGACGTCTCGGCCCGTGATTGGCCGACCATCGCGCCTTTGCGGGCTCCTGTGTAACTAACCTCCTCTATGAGGGTCCCCAGGAGCTGTCCTCATCAGGACAGGCTTGGCGCGCGTGCTTCTAACATCCCCTTTGCATACTCTCTCCCGATCACCACCTTTATCACGGTTTCTCTCACTCGATTCTCTCTTTCCATACTCTAACCTTTATTAAATGCACAACACTCCCCTTGGGTTCTGCATACGGTTTTCATAGCCGGCCCATTGTATTGCATGCGCCGTCCTCAGAGATATTTACATGTACTTAGAATAGGTTTGAGGATTCTTAATTAGTATAGGTTAAGAACTTTGTGTGTCTCCATTATTGATTTAGTGTTTCTGCTCTTTTATTTAATGCTAGATTGGGATAAGGTAACTGTAGTCGTTGTCTCCGATGTGTGTACGGTTTGCTTATACCTACACGACTTCGACCGGTCGTGTGGTAGCCGGGGTTGTCTTTTCGGTTGCGTCCTTTGCAAGTGCAGCATTGTGTTGACTGAGGGTTTTGGCCTGTACCAGTTCCACACTTTGCTGCCTCTTTGCTTGTCTTTAGAGGGTCGCCAGGATAGAATAAGACAACCCCAGTTCCTTACCTAGAGTGTCCCAGCTAGACATTATTAATCGAGTAGACACTTGTTAGTATTTAATATAAGCTCTTTGATATGTGCGCATTATTATTCACAGCATTTATTAGTCTAGGTTGTTGCTGAGCCGCACAACCATAGCAGACTGTTTCGTTGATGAGGAAGTACTTCTTTTAGTGTCGAGCATTGCTACTGTTGCGCATTTATAGTATTCTCGTGTCAGTTAACATTATATGTCCTATCTTTTAGTGTATTCGATTTACACGTGTGGTGTCCTGCCTCCTGCCTTTATATAGTTTAAGATCCGAGCATCTTATGAGCATCAGACTTTCTTCAGAAGTTTCCAGGTCTATGCTGTAGGACTATACTTCACTTTCTTTCAGATAGGAGTAAAGAGTTTATTGTTGTTTAGAGTAACTGTATTGAAGCATCTTTTTATTGTATTAAATCTTGCAGTGATTTAATTGATCTTTCCATAGATTCCTTTTTATGCATTTTAACGTAACTTGCATCTTGTTTGTTATCAGGCTATACCAGTACAGGTTAGCCTGAAGTAGAGTACATTTATGCCCAGTTAAGGATACCTTGCTATCGCAGATTAACCCTGGAGGGTATAGGTGTTTTTGTTCGCCGGCATATAAGTTCGAGGGTTTGGATCTAGCATACCGTTGTTGCATAGTGCCCTATTACTAGTCCAATCATTAAGTGCCCTTGTTTTATTCGTAGTCCCGGTCATAACAAATGGCGACCTTGCCTAGTATCTTATCTTAGTCGTCATAACAAATGGCGACCTTAGTCTAGGATTTAGTGAACTAAGAAATAATTGCAGGATTTTTTGTGGAGAATTTTTTTTTTTAATCGCCGTTTGGGGGTTCGATTGTTATTTCTCACAGTTTGGCAGTGGACATTTGTTTTTGAGGAATATTTTGGACACGTTGGATTTTTTTTTTGGCGACGTAGTATAGCACTTGAGTTGTCTTCAAGCATTTTTTGAGTGAATAGTGCTACATGAGAGTTTAGGTACTTTTTTTTTTTATAAACGTTGAGGTTTTCCGGTGGACACTATGTCGAACGACGGATCAGTGCACAGTGAGGACACAGTACGGGAAGCAGGCTCTGAGGTGTAGAAGCTGGGTTTGTTAGATGACATTAGAGTAGTAACTAGTGAGGAGAATGCAAGGAAGTTTCTGGAGATGCCTATTACTGTTGACCGGGTGTCGGGGATTGATCGGTATGGTCTCCAGTGTTTGGCCACGGTCATGGAGCATGTTGGCACTAGCAGCATGACGAGAAGTGACCTGGTGGCATGTGTGCTGGGCGGGGTGCGTGGTGCACAGGGTGGAGCGGGTGCTTTGGCACCTTCGGCCAAGCCCCCCCTCCACTCTACTCCCATCATGCTCTCTAGAACACCGGATCCGAGGACGTTCCCGCAGGCCGATAGTCACTGGCAGCGTGGTTTGCCCCTGGGTGGATCACTGGGTGGGTCTCCAATTGTTGCATCTCCTCCTCCTCAAGGTTTAACTACAGATATGCTCTTTCAGCTTGAGATGGCTAAGCAGCAGCGGGAATCTGAGCTTGAGATGGCTCTAAGCAGCAGCTTGAGATGGCTAAGATTCAGCAGCAGCAGCGGGAATCTGAGCTTAGGATTCAGGCTGAGGAGAGAAAGGCCATACGTGAGGCTGAGCTTCAGGTTGAGGCTACGAAGTACTGTGCAGACATAGAGTACAAAGTACAAAGGAGTACAAAGGAAATCAAGCAACAACAGATCCAGTGACCCTTCTAGGTTGCTTGTCCTCCAAAACACTGAGGATCAAGTGTCCAAACAGTGGTTTAGAGTGGGTAAGGGAACATTGGAAAGGGAATTACTGCCCTGGAACTAATGTCCGTGGCAGGATTAGGAAGTTAGTAGGGGACAGATGGGTTAGTAACTGAGGGGGGGATAAAATAAAGTTATTCATTTACAAACGCAGTTAGTCGCGGGTTTGATGCGAGATATTTGTCTAGGCGGAGTTTAAATGAATCAACGGTGATGCAGTCTATAACGTTTCGGGGAAGCCCATTCCACAAGTTGACAACTCGATTGAAGAAGAAATTCTTAGATTCGTGCGAGTTAAAAGATTTACCAATAATTTTGCAACCGTTTCCCCGCGTGTAATTAGATTGGTCGATAGTGAAGTACTTACTACAGTTCATATTGTCGATGCCTTTGATGATTTTGAACACTTGAATTAAGTCGCCTCTTAATCTGCGCTGGGTTAAAGGAAATAGATTTAATTCTCTAAGACGCTCTTCGTATGGTTTGTTCTTTAGGCTAGGTATCATTTTGGTAACTCTACGTTGAACTCGTTCTAGCTTGTTTATATCTTTTTGGTAATAAGGGCACCAGGATTGAACGCAGTATTCCAGAAGAGGGCGGACTAAGGAATTGTAAAGGGTTAGGATAACTTCTTTGGATTTATGCTCAAATGACCTGCCTATAAAGCCAATTATTTTGTTTGCCTTCTTAACAACTTCTGAACATTGTTGACTCGGTTTTAGGTTACTCGATATTGTTACTCCCAGATCGGTTTCTCTGTTTACATTCTTAAGCTGAGTGCCATTCATCGAATAGTTTGCTTTCTCATTTAGGTATCCGATATGTAGTACTTTACATTTATCCGCATTGAAACTCATTTGCCAAATTTGGGCCCAACATGACAATTTATCTAGATTGTGTTGCATATCGTCAACTTGTTCTTTTGAGAGTACGCTATTTGCAATTTTTGTATCGTCAGCAAATTTTGAGATTGTACAGGTGAGACCCTCATCTATGTCGTTGATGTAAATTAGAAAGAGAATTGGTCCTAGTACCGATCCCTGGGATACCCCGCTACTTACATTGGTCCATTTTGATGCCTTACCGTTTATGACTACTCTTTGCTTTCTGTCGCTGAGCCAATTTTCTATCCATTTCAACACACCGTCTTGTATTCCATGCGCTTTTAGTTTTAGCAGTAAACGTTTGTGGGGAACTTTGTCAAAGGCCTTTTGAAAATCAAGGTATATAATATCTACAGCTTTACTCTCATCGTAGAGGTTGAGGATATCGTGGAAGAAGTCTAAGAGGTTTGTTAAACAGGAACGTTTTTTACGAAAGCCGTGTTGAGTATCTTTAAGTATGTTATTTTCCTCTAAGTGATTTACGAGTCTGTCTCGTATGACCGTTTCTAGCATTTTACATACAACTGAGGTTAAGCTAATTGGACGATAGTTACTGGATAGGGATTTGCTGCCTTTTTTGAATATCGGTGTTACGTTGGCTAGCTTCCACTGATCGGGCATAGTTCCAGACTGCAAGGATTTATTGAATAGTAATGTCAGTGGTTTAGAGAGCTCATCCTTAGCTTCCTTTAGAACTCTAGGCGAGATTGTATCAGGTCCAGGCGTTTTATTTACCTTGAGTTTATCTAAACAATTCAATACTTCTCTCTCTGTAACGGTGATATTGCTTAGGACATCTGAATTATCAATCTGAATCGGCGATGGTGTAGGGATATCACTGAGGTCTTCTGTTGTAAAAACTGATGCAAAGAAGGTATTGAGGGCATTACTCATTTGTTCTTCGTCTTTGGTGTATTCTCCATTTTCATCGACTAACGGTCCAACAGTTGAAGTAACTACTTTTTTCTTTCTGATATAACTATAGAATTCTTTCGGGTTTGTTTTACTTTGATTCGCAATATGTAACTCTAAGGTCTTTTTACTTTGCTTAATTAACTTTTTGGCTTTGCGTCGTAGCTCTACAAATTTCAGCCGTTCTTCGTCATTTTGTGAGGATTTTAATCTATCATTAGCAAATTTTTTAGCAAGCAGGCAGTTTGAAATATCTTTATTCCACCATTTGGGCTTATTATTATGGCCTGGACGCCGAGTTTTCGATGGTATGCAGTCTTGCACTGCTTTTAAGTAAGTGGCTTCGAATAACTTCCAAGATGTATTTATGTCGTTATTGTGAATTAAAAAGCTCCAGAAGAGCTTGAGAAGTCTCGGGTGGAGTCGACAGGGCAGCGTCTCGGTTCTGGGAATCGAGGTCTTGATCAGTCTTTATCGCACCTTCTTAAGTTAGTCCCTGCATTTGACGAGTCGGGTGTCACCGAGTTTTTCCTGCGTTTTGAGAAGAAGTGCCGGGAGCACCAATGGCCCGAGGTTAAGTGGGCAGCCCTTGTTTCCTCTAGGTTGGTTGGCAAAGGACTCAGGGCATATGATGCGTTGCCCTTGGAGTCTTGCATCGATTATGAGGTATTGAAGGAAGCTGTTCTGCGGGCGTACGAGTTACAACCAGAGACATATAGGTTGAAGTTTCGGGGTGTTACGAAGGGTCGTGAGTGCACTTTTCTAGAACATGCCCGGGAACTGTCTGATGCTTTGAGAAATTGGCTGAGGTCAGAGAAGGTGACGACGTTCGAAGAGCTTGAGCAGTTATTCCTTCTAGAGCAATTTTTTAAATGCACAGGCGGCGACCTGACTTTGAACCTCAAAGAGAAACAACCTAAAACTCTACAAGAGGCAGCTGAGATTATCGCTAATTCGGGGGTGCGGGTCTGCACAACTGGCCGATGCAGTTAACAAGGGGCGCAACACTCCACCACCCTGAGTCAGTGATGCAACATTTAATAACGAAAGTAAGAGCAATGATACTAATTTTGATCACAAACCAAAAACCGCCCCGTTTAAGAATGGTCAGGGCCCTTCCCCACCTCAGGGGAAGTCCAAGGGTGAAGTAGAGTGTTTTAACCCTTAATTAGCGGCTCACCACATAAGTCGAGTTAAATAAAGCTGGACTATGTGGCGGCGCTCGACATAGGTCGAGTGGCAATTTCAGCACGTAATGTTGCTGAGAGAGAGAGACAAGTGGTGGCAGGAGACTAGCGAGCGTATGACTGCTCCAGACCACCGCGGCGAACCTACTGACACGAATTTCAGCTCCCTCCTCCCTCTCTCACTCGCTACATACTGAATTATATGGGGAAAGTACCGAATTACATGCTCTTTGCACTCGCGTTGCACGGTTATTGCAAGAAAACTAGCCATCATAAAAGGATCGTTATGGTGTCATTCGAAAGCTCTGTTTATGCCCTTTCAGGGATAGGTACTTGTTTTACGTTCTGGGTCTTATTTAGGCATGAAAATGATCACGTAAACAGCCCTATTTTGGCTAAAAACACCCCGCTGGGCGGTACATATAAATAAACCGCATAGGCCGCTCGTAAGGTGTTAAGTGTCATAATAAGGGGCATTTTGCACGTTCCTGCCCTAGTAACCAACCTACAGCAGTCGTGTCTTTGGCTAGCAACATTGGGGTGTCTCCGAGGTCTTCTGCGTTTACCCGGGGTGATATGTCAGATGCGGGGGCACAGCCAGTGAAGGAGTGTCCTGAAGGCTCGAAACCCGTCCGCGATGCTTTTTGCGACCATTTAGGGCGTGGCTGCGTGAGTTGGGCTGGTTGCAAGCATGGGTTGGAGTTGTTGCGTGATACAGGTGCATCCCAGACTCTGATGAAAAACTTTACAGGCCAACCTATAAACGCGGCACGGGTAGTTGTGGTGCACGGTATTAATGCTACACGGTCATACCCGTTGGTTCGAGTGGAGCTGGAGGTTGATGGTGTGACACGAGAGATAGATGTTGGAATCGTAGAGAAACTGCCAGTAGAGGGCGTCAACCTTCTTCTCGGCAACGACTTTGCGGTGCCTACTTCTGAGGTTCCACCCTTAGTCGTTGCCGAGAGGGCGGCCGACGTTAGTAGGGAGGGGCAGGAGTTGGTCGAGAGGTGTCATTTACAGCAGATGGCATGTGTTGACACCCGATCTCGTGCATCTAAGGTGTCACAGCCTATTCCTCAGTCTCTAGACCAGCGGAGGAACGGTCGGAAGGAGAAAGCTAAAGTTGGGAGAAGTTTTGTGAGTTTTGATCCAGCGGCTCTTCTTGGCGACTCGGTACTTGACCCAGAGGTGAGCTCTGGAGTGGCCCCAGAACCTGTCTGCCCTAGTGACATGGTAGGGCGTGATGGCACTCCACGACAGAGTAGTTCCCAGGTGGAGGAGAGTTGTGGGAACGGGGCTATTGAACACGAGGACGGGGAAACATGTCATGTGAACCTGTTAAAGGAGTTTGTGAGGCAACCACCTGAGCAGCCTACTGTCCCTGCGTTGGTCTGCAGCGGCCAAGGTGGAGAAGGAGAGGGGGGCAGTGGGGCACAGGTGGAGGATAGTTGGGATTGTCATCTCTCAGTGGAGCAGTGGGCGGGGGACACGAGTCAGGTGGCTGTGGAAGCGCTAGAGCACCTGCCTGAGCAGCAGTGTGCAGCGCTCCAGCACCGGCTCGGTTCATACCCCACTGTTTGTGCCGAGCACCCAGGCCTCACAACTCAAGCGGTGCACGATGTTCCGCTGGCAGGTCACTTGAGTGTTAGTAGACCGTTAGCCTCGTTGTTTCGGTGGTTCAAGGTGGGCGATGAGGCTTTGGCATGGTTGTCAGGTCAGGGTCGACCCATGGCTGCCAAGGGTGGTGGTCAGAATGACGACATTGAGCAGATTGGTGAGGTGGGCTGTGGAGTGGATGTGCCTGGTCGTCGCATAGCCTTCCAATGCTGCTCTAGTCGAATGCAACAGCCCTACCATAGACCGACTGTATCTGGCCATGTCACTGAAGGCGGTGATGCTGCGCATGCAGATGTAGTCGCAAGGAATGCGGGGGTGCGCATGTACGGTATCGGCGGGGAAGCCTTAGCAATTATGAACTATGGGAGTAACTGCACAGGTGGTACTGATTGTCCCTCTCATGACCTGGCTGTTCTAGGGACGAAGGTGGAGAAGGAGGGAGACTATAGTTTAGAAGCTGCGGTCTCGGCTGGGTTGTGGGAGGGCACTAGGCATGTTGTTCTTCGGGTTAAGTTGCAACCTCTTGTTCCTGAGCGACAAGAGCAGTTGTTTACTAGGCTGTGGCAGTACATCCGCATATTTGTTGCTTCTCCAGGCCTGATGTACGGGGTAGAATCCGACATGGAGGCTGGAGACAGTGCAAGGCTCAAGTTAGTTCCCTGCCGTATAAATCCTGCTCGACAGTCTGTCGTGAAAGCAGAGCTAGACTACATGTGGAAAAAGGGTCTGAGGGATAAAGGATATCGTGAGTGGCCGTTGCCAGTGAGTTTGCAACCTGAGTTGAGGGGCAAGATCCGTGGGTATGTTGATTGCAAGAGTGTGGAAGAATTATCCCTGACAGACACCTATCCATTACCTAGAGTTGACGACACCATAGACCGCATCGGGGCTGCCTCGCTCATCACGAAGGTAGAATTAGTGAAAGGTTATTGGCAGGCCCCGTTGCCGGAGAGAACGAAGAGAAGTGCCAGTCTTGTGATGAACTGGGGAGTTTATCAGTGTCAGGTGTTGTTTTGCTGCCGGAACACAAGTTGGATGTGTGGCATGTTAAGGGCACTGATAATGTTTTGGCTGATTGTTTGTCACAGGAGGGTGTGTTTGCACCGAGAGCCCTCGCCGTTCAGTCAGTGTGTGTTGAGAGTGGAGAAAAACCAGGCTTGCCCCTGTAGAGCAGCCGTCAAAAACAACATTAAAATTAAATAAACAAAAATCATATAAAAACTCTTTCTTTTTTATAGTTAATTGTAAGTTGCCAATGTTATAGCTAAAGTCCTAAGTTGAACCTGTCTTTCACTTAGTAGGCTGGGCTCTGTGAAGCTCGCTCAGGGAGCATAGCAGGCTGAATTATACTATTGTGTTTGGGAGGGGTTGTAAGATTTTCTTTATGCTAATATGTATGTTTTATTTAAGATTGAGCTTTGCATTTCATTTCTGGTGGAGTGGCTAGGTGTGGCGGGTCTTGTCGGCATTGTGCCTTGTCAGGTATGGTGCTCGCCTAATGTTGAGCATCCCATATCTTGGGCGGGGTGTGACGTCCACCAGCGTTGGCAGAATCGCCTCTCGTTAGCCACTGGCGCTCGCCAGGGACATCGAAATGGGCTACAGTTATCAGAGAATGTTGTTCTTTCTTTCCTAGTAATCGCATTGTCACAGACAGTCCAGTGGTGGTCTTTGTTTTCGTCTGTGACAACGGGTTATATTTTATATCAACAGTAGTGATAATAGTACCAGCGTGGGAATGAGAAAGACTTTCAGAGCGAGGAGGTAGTGTCTGGCTGAGTCCTGTGGCGCCTGCTGTCTTGTGATGTTTCGGCCCGTGATTGGCCGACCATCGCGCCTTTGCGGGCTCCTGTGTAACTAACCTCCTCCATGAGGGTCCCCAGGAGCTGTCCTAGTCAGGACAGGCTTGGCGCGCGTGCTTCTAACATCCCCTTTGCATACTCTCTCCCGATCACCACCTTTATCACTGTTTCTCTCACTCGATTCTCTCTTTCCATACTCTAACCTTTATTAAATGCACAACACTCCCCTTGGGTTTTGCATACGGTTTTCATAGCCGGCCCATTGTATTGCATGCGCCGTCCTCAGAGATATTTACATGTACTTAGAATAAGTTTGAGGGTTCTTAGTTAGTATAGGTTAAGAACTTTGTGTGTCTCCATTATTGATTTAGTGTTTCTGCTCTTTTATTTAAATCTAGACTGGGATAAGGTAACTGTAGTCGTTGTCTCCGATGTGTGTACGGTTTACTTATACCTACACGACTTCGACCGGTCCTGTGGTAGCCTGGGTTGTCTCTTCGGTTACGTCCTTTGCGAGTGCAGCATTGTGTTGACTGAGGGTTTTGGCCTGTACCATTTCCACACTTTGCTGCCTCTTTGCTTGTCTTTAGAGGGTCGCCAGGATAGAACCAGATACTTGTGATCTGGATCTATCAAGAGAGACCCCTTGTCAATTAACGTAACTTAAAGGATGCAGTCTTAAGGACATCGCTAGGCTACGAGCCTGTCTTGCTCAACCCCAGTTCCTTACCTAGAGTGTCCCAGCTAGACATTATTAATCGAGTAGACACTTATTAGTATTTAATATAAGCTCTTTGATATGTGCGCATTATTATTCACAGCATTTATTAGTCTAGGTTGTTGCTGAGCCGCACAACCATAGCAGACTGTTTCGTTGATGAGGAAGTACTTCTTTTAGTGTCGAGCATTGCTACCGTTGCGCATTTATAGTATTCTCGTGTCAGTTAACATTATATGTCCTATCTTTTAGTGTATTCGATTTACACGTGTGGTGTCCTGCCTCCTGCCTTTATATAGTTTAAGATACGAGCATCTTATAAGCATCAGACTTTCTTGAGAAGTTTCCAGGTCTATGCTGTAGGACTATACTTCACTTTCTTTCAGATAGGAGTGAAGAGTTTATTGTTGTTTAGAGTAACTGTATTGAAACATCTTTTTAGTGTATTAAATCTTGCAGTGACTTAATTGACCTTTCCATAGATTCCTTTTTATGCATTTTAACGTAACTTGCATCTTGTTTGTTATCAGGCTATACCAGTACAGGTTAGCCTGAAGTAGAGTACATTTATGCCCAGTTAAGGATACCTTGCTATCGCAGATTAACCCTGGAGGGTATAGGTGTTTTTGTTCGCCGGCATATAAGTTCGAGGGTTTGGATCTAGCGTACCGTTGTTGCATAGTGCCCTATTACTAGTCCAATCATTAAGTGCCCTTGTTTTATTCGTAGTCCCGGGCATAACACAGGTTATTGAGTTTACTGTATTCATAAGTAGTAAAGCATGATAATTGCGAAATAACCTGTTCAAATTTTATTATATGCGTTTATATGAGTTAGTTTGTTAGTGAGTTGGGCCTATAATTAGGGTTGGGTGTGAGAGGGATCGGCCTTGTGTGGGCCAATCGGCTTTCTGCAGGCCCCCATTTTCCTATGTTTTTATGTAAGCCTACCTTACTTAGCCTAACCCTTTCAAGATCCGATTACCTATTTGTTTCCTTTTCTCTGGCTATTGTGAAATAGACGTTATATCAGAAAACGATCTGCGGGAGTTTTGGCGGGAAAGGTATGATGCAGTATATGGAAGAGATGGGTTGTGTTCGAAAGGGATCTGCCTTGTGTGTGACAATCACCTCTCTGCAGACTTCCTTTTTTATGTTATGTTAATAAAGCAATGGTAACCAGCAGGTTATTGAGTTCATTTATAAGTAGTAAAGCATAATAACTGCGAGATAACCTGCTCAAATGTTATTATATGCGTTTATTACAGTATATACTATTGAATCTGTGTAACCTACTAATGTGTACACCATTGATGCTATTAAGTGACATGGCAGTGGTGAGTCGACGAGGATGTGCTTGTGACTGTTTCCACAGTCCTTATATCTGTAGACTGTGACTGTTCCGAGAGATAACTGCACTCTGACACAACAGAGTGTAACAGACTTGTTAGGAGTCACTAAGACTCGTTAAAACTCGGACAGACTTGTTAGGAGTCGGTACCGACTCGATACGACTTTTCACAGTCGGTACCCAAATTTCAAACAAGTTTGAAAATGTTATTGCCGCCCAGGGGTGTAACCGACTCATTGGTGGTGCTACAGACTCATTAGGGGTATGACAGACTATCTCCAGGACTCCATGGAGACTCCATACAGAATCACTAGTCGGTTACAGTCGGTTCCACACTCCTTGATGTGGGAAGGCCCCTTTAGTCCCCTGTCTCCCCTTCCACTCTCTGACCCCCTCTCTCCATCTTCATTTTCTCCTTCCTGGTACATTCTACTACTCTGTCTTACTCAATTATTGTCGTTGAGCCTCTTAGCACACCCCGCCTCACTTCGTCTACATCCACTCTGCCTCTTCATGATCTCCCTCCTTATAGGCTACATCTTCCATCTTTACCTATTTTTCTACACCCCATTCTCCCTCGTGTTTAGCCCCATATATTTTGAGATTTTAAGACATTTGCCCCATTAGTTTGTCGATTTTAAGACCTTTCGCCCCATTTATTTGTCAATATCAAGACCTTTCGTGCCATTTAGCTCGCCTGTAATTTTTATGGAATTGGTCTTAGGCCAGGACACTTTTCTACCGAAAAATGTACAAATGAATTATTTGATTAATTAATTGATTTAATTAGGGGGGATCTTGATGAATTTTAAAGCTGGATGAAGGCCTAGGTAGGAAACTAAAGTAATGATAAACAAGTAAATAAATAAACCAATAAATAATACCTACCCCCTTAATTCTCACCTTCCTCCAACTTCTCTCTCTCTCCTCCATCTCTCTCCATTATCCACGTCTCTCGCTACACACGCCCGATCCACCACGTCTCGCTCCATCTCAATCCACTATGTACCTTTCCATATTGCGAGGCCACCATACTTAGACATTTGGCGGGGCTAGTTTCAAAGCCAATTTTCTTTTAAGTGCACGTTCGATTTGGTTTACTATAGTATTATTTTCTGTTTTCTGATGCGGTTTTGTTGTGTCTGTGTGTATGTGTGTGTGTGTGTTGTGTGTGTGTGTGTTTTCTTCTAATTCCTTTTTTATCGAACCGAATATTTTGTGGAATTGTTGCTGTTAATTTTTAAATAATATTTTTGCTGTTAATTTTGTTATATATTTATTATATTCTTCCGACGCAGAGGCTATGTGTTCACTCTTGTATATTTGCCTGTCTTTGTGTCCTTAAGTTTATAGAAACCAAAAGAAAGTGCACAAGAAAAGTGCCCTTTTACTGTTTTAGTTACTGCAGTACTTGAAATTGGGGTCTTAAGTCGATATTTTATAGGGATGAACTTTAGATATACATGTACGCTGATAATGGTTGGAAAGACGTAGCTAACTGTATAATACACTATAGTTTGTATAAAGCTCGCGTTTAGTATCCCATTAAAATGCCACAGTAGGTATTGTTAAAATGAGCTTGTCTTCTCATTTGACATATTAGGCTCCTTCTCTCTCCCCTTCTATCTCATCCTATCTTTTATTCTCCTTTCGCCCCCTGCCTCCTCCCTCCCTTCTCTGTTCCCCTTTAATTTTTCTATTCTTCTCATTTCTCTTCTCCAATAATCCCTCCCCTCTCCTCTGCTATATATATATATATATATATATATATATATATATATATACTGTATATATACACTGTATAAGTGTATATGTAATATAGTCGGATACATTTGATCGTAAACAAACAGACGCACCGGTGTTAAAGCATTCTAACCTCTCAACTTTATGCAAAATAGACAGTAGCAAAGGAAGCATTACTGAGAATAAACCAACATTTATACCTGCCTCTCCACTCCCCGCCCCCCCCCCCCCCGCCCCCCCCCCCCCCCCCCCCCCCCCCCCACACTCCCCGCCCTCCTCTCCTGTCAAGATGAACAAATATAATAAAATACATCCCCAGCATTAGCTCTTCTCTTACAGCAGAATTATCCGGATATATTTTCTTCGGAGTGTTTGCTAGCCCTTATCTGATTTTGGCTTATTATTCTTAGATGAAAAAAACAATGCAAGAAAACAACGGTCAGTTACATAGGTCGACACATTCACTTTAGTTAGTACCTGAAATAAACCCCTTCAGTACCGGTGACGTCCTTTCCATTGTATTCTGGCAACTATTAGACGATCGTTTAGGAAGGATGTCTACCAATTGAAAGGCTACATACTATCGCAATCAATCCTTTTAGCTACCATACATCCCACATAAATTCATAACATCGTCTAAATGTAGCTGGAATCAAATAATAAAAACGTCGCTGGAACAGAAGGGGTTGACGACAATCGTACATGAATCCGCTAAATAAAGACAATATATACGAAAACGCAGCGAAAAGTGATAGCCAGAATATTTTACAGCAGAATTAATATATTACAAAAAACGCGGCGAAAAGTGATAGATACAATCCCTTACAGCCGAGTTATCTGGGTAGGCATTCCTCGCGTGATCCAGTGTTGCCAATTTAGCTACTTTCCCGCTAGATCTACAGGTACTTACTTCCATCTACGGGCAAATTTGTACATCTAGCGTCATTAATTCTGTAAATTCAAGCCATTTTAGAGAGGTAGTCTGTAGATTGTGACATTATTCAAGCGATTTTTGGCATTTATTTACTCTTCCAGAATCAGTATTTCCCTCTTCCTATGACTTAAATTGCTTCAAACTCCGTGTTTCCAGGCGTTTTGGCTCGAATGTCCCTTGATTTTGGCCCTGTCACTTACAACTCCGGGGGAGGCACTTGCTACAAGCCGTTCTGCCTTTTGTCTCCCTCACTCACATAGAAAAAAATAATAATCTAGCGGATTTGATTTGGTAACCCTGCCCGCATCTGGTGTTCAGTGTTCAGAGGTAAGCATTATCCTTCACACTTTTCTATCCCAATATTCGTACTCGTATTGTTGTTGTTGTTCTACCCCTGGTACTGGGACATACGAGAGAGGGACCACATTCGTCTTCGTCTACATGTATCTCTTTTATCCCCCACAACAACAGCGGTCTTATGTCTTAGTGGAGGCGTTTAGCAGTACCCCGTGATTATAGTCTGGGAGTTATCAGCCAACTTTGAATAATAGCTCCGGGATGATAGAGGAGGAAAATCGTGTTTATACTGTTTGCTGCTGCAGTGGCCTCAGATGGAGTGTGGTTTTTTTATTGTCGGTTTATTGATCACTTGCAGCCGTGAGGCTAAAAGCCTACAGAGTTTATCTTAACCTATGTACAGTACAATGCTTATTCTACCGGCTTATTCTACCGAGCCTCCCACCCCGGAGACTCGAGTTCAATCCCACGCTCAGGCATGAAGGTTTTTCGCATACACCTATTTTTTTTTTTTTTTTTTAGTGAGGGAGTTAAAAGGCAGAACTGCTCGCAGCGAGTGCCTCCCCCAGAGTTGAAAGAGTGACAGGGCCAAAATCAAGGGACGTTCGAGCCAAAATGCCTGGACACACGGAGTTTGAAGCAATTTAAGTCATAGAAAGAGGGAAAGACTGCTTCTGGGAGAGTTCCAGAGCTCAGTTGTTGAATAGAAGAAAGTCTGAGAGAAACGTTTCACTCTTGGGTTTGACAGTTGCACAGAGTAGGGGTGGGATTGTGTTGCAAGATGGGTACCATGTGCCCTACGTATAGGAGGTGGTATACACTGGAAGAGCTCTCAGGAACACTGATTATTATAGTAACCATAGAATAGCGAGAGAGATGCAACACTGCGGTGGAGAGAGAGAGATTGCAGAGAGTTTGTAAGTGGACAGGAGTTAATGATACGAAAGGCCTTCCTTTCTACTTTGTCTAGGAGTGCGGTGTGAGAGGATCCTCCCCACACTTGAACAATACTTAATACAAGGGCGCACTATGCCCCTGTACAGAGCAAGGAGCTGTGCAGGCGTAAAGAACCCCTTGAGGCGGTTTTGCACACAAAGCTTCTGGGAGGCTGCCTTAGCAAGACTGGTAATATGGTCCTTCTGGTAGCCAATACTATGAAATGGGTAATAGTGTCTGGTAATAAACTTTGGTTGAGCGCTATTGAATCTCGGAGCTAGGGCTAGAGAGAAATGGCACTATATAAGTAACCTGAACATTATTATTATTACCGGTATAAATTATTACCATAACTACGAGGTCACATGCAACCTTTGGCAACCATGAGGTGTCGAGTTCCCACCATAGTACATACGCAGATGCACTGATGAGAAGTACGCGTAGGCTTACAGAGGCTGATAGTTGAGCAGCTTGGCTAGGAAGGCACCACGATACAATTCTCTTCATCGGGATAGCTGAATAAACCTTTAGGATTATGAGGGATTCGAACCCTCCACCTCGCGGTCAGTGTACAGCGCTCGAGACCACTCGGCTAACCCGATTTAGAGGCATTGCAATTCATAGGCAGGTGGGCACAAGGTATTTAACCCTTCCTGTACCAGCGACGTCTTTTTTATTTGATTTCAGCTACATTTAGACGATTTTATGAAGCTTAGGATAGATGTGTGTTAGCTTAAAGGATTAAATGAGTTAGTTTGTAGCCTTTTATGCTCGCTTGTATGTGTATATTTGTGTTTGTCCGCCTGTGTGTGGGTGTAAGCTACTTTAATGTGAGTTTTTTGTGTGTTCCTTAGACCTCCATCAAGCTTAAAATTACGGTTCCATGTCAGTTGAACCAGTGCCACTTTAACCAGTGCTAACTCAACCAGTGGCCACTTCAACCAGTGACCATTTCAACCAGTGACCATTTTAACCAGTAACCTAACCTAACCTAACCTAACCTAACCTAACCTACTGGTTAAAATGGTCACTGGTTGAAATGGTCACTGGTTGAAGTGGCCACTGGTTGAGTTAGCACTGGTTAAAGTGGCACTGGTTGAAGTGGCACTGGTTCAACTGACCTGTCACCTAAAATTACAACCCATAGACCCCCTTTAAATATAATATTTGTACACTATTCGGTAGAAAAATGTCGCGGCCGAAGGCCGGTTCCTCTTAAATTACAGGCTCGCTTTCGCTCGCCAGGTATATATCGACACCAAAATGGCACGTAAGGTCTTGAAATTGACAGAAATGGGGCAAAAGTTCATAAAATCGCCAAAACAATGGGGTGAACATCTTAAAATCTCATAACCAGTGGGGCTCAACATGCGGCAGAAGGGAGGGGGGCCTGAAAAAACCCTCCTAAGTTAAAAATCTCCCTTTAATCTAACCCAACAATCATATAACAAGCCGATAAAATAATCGCGCAGTATCTGCCAACATAAACACTCCTTTGACTGTTGATGAAGTGCGTAAGGGGGAATGGGCGTATTTATTTGCTCATTTATATATCTTTTTATTATTTTATTAGTTTCCTCCCTAGACCTCCATCAAGCTTAAACAACACCCGCACAAGACCCTCCTTCAAGATAAATTTTTACATTTTTCGATAGACATTTTTTCCGGCCGAAGGCTTGCTATCGCTCGCCAAGAAAAAAAATGACAACGCCAAATTAATGGGCCGTGCGTCTTATAATCTTAAAACTAATGGGGCTAAACACTGAGGAGAAGGGGGACAAGAAAAACGGCCTATCTCCCCTTAAACCTTTCTACGTTATCAAAGTCTTCATAAAGTAACTTTGAGCATGACTCAATGAGTGTATATACCCTGTTATCCCCTTTAAAATAAAACAATTGAGTGAGTGTGCAATTCCCTACACAAGTTCCGTTTCACCCTGATATTTAATTTGTGGAAGTAATAATAGTAATAATTGGGTAGTAGAGGGAATGAAGATTTCGAGAGACAGAAACGAGCGAGGATGTACGTGGAGAGTAAGAGGGTGGTGAAGAGAATAGTGAAGGAAAGTAAGAGAAGAGTAGATGAGGAATTTGGAAGGAATCTTAGTGTAAAATGGAGGGAGAGTAAGAAACTGTTCTGGAAAGAAGTCAAGAAAGTTAGGGAAGGTAGCAAGGGAAACAGTAAGGGTGTGAAAGATAAGAATGGGAGAATGCTAGCCGAGAAGCAAGAGAGAGTCGAAAGATGGAGGGAGTACATCAATGAGTTGCTAAATGTAAGGAATGAATGAAGAGCCAGCAAACATAGTTGGATATGGTATGGGAGGGAGAAGAAGAGAAGTAGTGGAGGAGGAGGTGGGGATCAGGAGGTCAGAAGTGTGGGAAGCCATGAAAAGAGTGAAGTTGGGGAAAGCACTAGGAACAGATAGAGTGTGTGGGGAAATGTTGAGGTATGGTGGTGAGATAGTGATCGAATGGGTATGGAAAATGTGCAAACTAGCATGGGAGAAGGGGAGTGCACCCGATGACTGGAAGACTGGCATAATAGTCCCCCTATATAAGGGCAAAGGGGAAAGAGGAGTGTGTGGTAACCACTGAGGAATATGTCTTCTAAGCGTAGTAGGGAAGGTATACAGTAGGGTAGTGATTGAGAGAGTGAGAGTGAGAATGGAGAAATGGATAGGCGACGAGCAGAGAGGTTTTAGGAAGGGAAGAGGATGTGTAGATCAGATTTTTACCCTGAATTGTGTTGTGGAGAAATATCTGGAGAAGAAACAAAAGGTGTATGTTGCCTTTATGGACTTGGAAAAGACATATGACAGAGTGGATAGAGAAGGTTTGTGGAAAGTACTTAGAATATACAGAGTAGATGGCAAGTTGCTGAAAGCAGTGAAGAGTATGTATGAGGGTGCAAAGGCGGCGGTACGTGTGGAGAGTGAGCAGAGCGAGTTCTTTGACCTGAATGTTGGTTTGAAACAGGGGTGTGTGATGTCCCCGTGGTTGTTTACTGTATATATGGATGGAGTCATGAAAGAAATACTATCAAGAGCAGTGGATGTTGGTGTATCGCTGAAAAGGGAGGGAAATGAGTGGAAACTGCCTATACTGCTGTTTGCGGATGATACAGTTCTGATGAGCGATAATGAATGGGAGCTGCAGGGTTTGGTAAATGAGTTTGGAACAGTTTGCGAAAAACGGAATTTGAAGGTAAATGATGGGAAGAGCAAGGTTATGGTCTTCGAAAGGGGTGAAGTCACAGAGTGTGAGGTGAAGTTGAACGGTCAGGCTATGGAGATCGTCAACTCCTTTAAGTATCTGGGAAGTGTGTTGAGTAAAGATGGGACTATGGATGAAGAAGTGCGGGAGAGGGTACAACAGGGGAAGAGGGTTGTAGGAATGCTGAAAGCAGTAACAAGAAATAGGGTGGTCAGTATGGAAGTGAAGAAGTCCTTGCATGACAGTGTGGTAATCCCGACACTGACTTACGGAAGCGAAGCATGGACGTTGGTTGAGAGACTCAGACCAAGAGTGAGAGCAGTGGAAATGAATTACTTAAGAAGTGCGTGCCGAGTTACATGGAGGGATAGACAGACCAATGAAGAAGTAAGAAGGTGGTGTGGTGTGGAGGTAGATGTGCTGGAAAGTGTGAAAAGGAACAACTTGAGATGGTTCGGCCATATGGAACGTATGGAAAGCGAGAGAATGACGAAGAGGGTGTACGAGAGCGAGGTGGAAGGGCAGAGAGGGAGAGGTAGACTGAAGGAGAGGTGGAAGGATGGAGTGAGGAAGTATATGAACGAAGGCGGTGCTGGTTGGGTGGAGGGGCGTCGACTGACTGGGGACAGAGGTGCATGGGGGCGGTTCGTTCGTGGCCACCCCTTCGGGGATCACGGCGTCGGGCAATAGATAGATAGAATAATAGTAAAATTTAATTTAGAGTGTAGTATCTTATTTAACAGTTACATGAGAAGGTAGATTAACTACTGCATAACAAGGAATTATCTTAATGCAATACTATTATTTTACCTTCATAAATTTAATATAACTTGTGCATGGAACTGTACAATTGACCACTTGCGAGTTTCAGGCTATAAGGAAGTCGGAGTCGTGAACATCGATATTAAACAGAAATGCAAAAATAATGTACGTTTCTGATGGATAAATGGTATGTTGAATTGGGTTTTATGTATTTATAAATGTACTACGACCGTATTTTAACTGTAAATTATGCTAAATATCATTGTCTACAGCTCCAACTTCCTTATAGCCTGAAACTCGCAAGTGGTCAATTGGTGCCTGCTATTAATTTTTCCCTTTCCTTTCAGCTTACCACACCCACACCCCATCCCCACCCCCAACCTACCCACTCCTCCCCCTTCCCCCTCAACCTTCTTCTCACCCCTTCAACCCATTACATCTCCCTTCCCATCAGCCTTCCCCACCCCACCCCTAACCCTTACCGCCCTCTACCCGCTCCACCCAGTACCCTGACCCTCCCCTACCTTCCTCTCAGCCTTCCCCACCCTACCCCTCCCAACCAATCACCATAGCCTCTCTCTTCCCCTTCCACTCTCCTCAGCCTACACCACCCCACCCCCTCTTCTCTGTTCAGCCTTCCCCACCCCACCCACACCCCATCCTACCCCTTTAGGGGAGGTGTGGTGGAGTGGTCATGCCACTGGATTGGTAATCCAATGGACCCGGGTTCAAATCCCGATATGTCAATGGGAAGATATTATTGGGATTGAATTTGTGCTGTACCTAGTATCAGTGCATTACCACAAAGCCCACCGAAATGCCAACAAAAATACCCTCATTGTTCCCTGATTAAATAACACTGTATGAATATTCTCATATTCAAAATATGTTACAGGGGGACAATGCCTAGTGAGTTCACTGCTCAATAGGTGGCGTTCTGAGAGTGAGGGTCTGAGTCTGGAGGGTGAGACGGTGAAGCACTTGAGCGAAGCAACCAGCTGCTTCAGAGATGGAGCTGCTTCGAGCCATGATGGATGCTTCGCATGTCTCACTCCCCAGACTGGAACAAGACCTCACGGGCTTCACCGTGTTGAGCGGTGGAATGTACAGGCTCTCAGCCTATGCCCGAGAGGGAGTAGTTGGAATATAGAACAACAAAAAAACACTTACCCCTACCTTCCTCTCAGGCTTCCCCTCCCCTTCCCACTTCTCAATCTAACCACCCTCTTCCCCCTTAGTCTTTCCCTCACCCCCTCCACCCAATACCTTCCCCCTCACCCTCTCCACCCATGACCCGTCCAGCTGTTGAGTAGTACGGTAGTCTCCTTCCACCCCTCCGTTTCTCTCTCTCCTCCCTCACCCCCCCCCCCCCCCTTCTCTCTCTCTCTCTCTCTCTCATGATTGGCCTACCCAGAAGTCTGTCCCTATGTTGGCTATTTTGGACTTAAGGGGAGAGGGGTGGGTTTTTCTGGACCTCTTTTCCCTCATGCTTATAGACCCCATTAGTTTCCAGATCTTAAGATAATTGGCCCATTAGTTTGGCGATTTTAAGACCTTTTGCCCCTTTTCTTTATCAATATTAAGACCTTTCGTGCCATTTGGGTGTCGACCCGGCGAGCGATAGCTAGCCGGTAATTTGAGAGAAATCGGCTTTCGGCTGGGACACTTTTCCAGCGAACAAATTTAATGTACAAATTTATCTAGAAGAGGGACCTTGGGGGTGTTTATTTTAAAGCTTGATGGAGGTCTAAGGAGAAGACTTAAAAAACAACAAAAACAAATAATAACTACCGTATAATAATAACTACCGTATAATAATAACTACCGTATAATAATAACTACCGTATAATAATAACTACCGTATAATAATAACTACCGTATATGAATAACTCGACAAATAATAACTACCGTATAATAATAACTACCGTATGTAAATAACTCGACAAATAAATAAACCCTCCTCCCCCCACCCCCCATAATCCCTCCCCTAATGTTTTCGCCCCCCGCCTCCCCCCCCCCCCCCCCCACACACACACACACACACACACACACTTACTCACCCAATCTATAGTCCTCTCTTATCCTGCGTCTCATATTTCCATTCATTATATTTCTATTTTTTCCTGTGGGTATGAAGGAGACAAAAGGCAAAGCTGTCTGTAACAAGTACCTCCCCCAAAGTTGAAAGAGAGAGAGTCGCTATGTTAATATATATTTTTTTTGGGGGGTGGGGGATGGGGGGGGGGGGGGCACTGGAAAGAAGTGAAGTCTACTTGTTTAGTGTAGTGAAATGATTTAGAGGAGGTGTTTGTGAGAGCAGACTGGATTACTCTCTGTGTAGGTTAGACAAACAGAAACAGTGAGGACTTTTCGTGTCATTTAGGTATCGATAGTTTTCTCTTCTCTCCTTTTCTATTCCTCTTTATATTCTTCTCCCCTCCCTTCTCTCCCCCCTCCTTTCTTTCCTCCCTTCTCTCTCCCCCCAACACATGCCACCACCACCCTAGGCCTGGAGCATAATACATGTTCTGTGATTGAAATACGACAGGCCCGAACACCGCCTCTCTCAATAGTGGTGTATTAAGCCAATCACACACAAAGGGGAACACGACCAAAGCCACGGGATGAATAGAATCGGTGCCCGGCCTGCAGTTCTAGGTTCGCAAGTCCGTGTGAATTCATTCTAACAATGTCGCACAGTTGAGTGTAGTACGTGATTATATTAATGTCCAATATTCGATGAATGGATATTTATCGTAGTCATGGGTTGTACTTAACTGTCTTGATGGTGTAATGGTTAGAGTGTTTAAAATATGTGTGTGGTAATCCAGGTTCAAATCGCGGTGGATCACATGCTTTCATTAATTTTATTGGGAGGTGTTTGGTGTTGGAGTGAAATAAATAACAATAGATAATGACATAGGGAACCGCTACAGCATATGTTAGAGAGTGCGCGGAAAGTCGGTGTGATTATCCTAGGTTCGAATCCTTGGAGTACCACATGTATTAATTAGTTGAATTGATTTCATTAATTAGGTTTATTTATAAGTTAATTGGTGGATTTGTGATAATATGAATGTAAATAGTGTGAAAATGGATGCCTGATGAACGAGAAGACCCATGTTGTCTCTTGGTCCCTAACACCTACTTTACAACTCGATAACACAGTATCTTGCTGTACCCTTGTTAGCTACAAAATACAGGACAAGCGAAATTAATTGGCTTGATCGGACAACAAATCGGGAAGGTGGGTAAGCCAAGGGTCCATTGTGATAATTAGTGTTAATGAGAGAGAGAGAGAGAGAGAGAGAGAGAGAGAGAGAGAGAGAGAGAGAGAGAGAGAGAGAGAGAGAGAGAGAGAGAGAGAGAGAGAGAGAGAGAGAGAGAGAGAGAGAGAGAGAGAGAGAGAGAAGAGAGAGAGAGAGAGAGAGAGAGAGAGAGAGAGAGAGAGAGAGAGAGAGAGAGAGAGAGAGAGAGAGAGAGAGAGACTGAACAGGCCTTGCGGTCCCTACTAGGCAATCCGGACTTAATGCTAACATAGAATTTGCTACAAAGTGGAAGGTAAGGATAGCAAAGCAGAAGGCTCTCTCCCCACCCACTAGAGAGAGGGCGAGGGGGGGGGGGGAGAGAGAGAGAGAGAGATACACCATGATACAAAGTAAAGTGAGACTGATTAAGGATCCACACCTACATACATTTAGTACAAGCTTCCGATCAACACTTGTTTTAATTTGGAATTTGACACTGTTTGGTCCTGTTCAATAAATCGCTGGGATTGTTCGACATTACCCACACAAAAACAATCTTAATTCGGTATCCTAAAATCAATTTAAGGGGAGATTTTAACTTGAGGGATTTTTTTCTGGACCCCTCTCTCCCTCATGTTTAGCCCCATTGCTTTTGAGATTTTAAGACGTTCGCCGAATCAGTGTGACGATTTTAAGAACTTTCGCCCCATTTCTGTCAATTTTAAAACTTTTCGTGCAATTTAGGTGTCTATTTTTTCCTGGCCAGCGATAGTGAGCCTGTAATTTAAGAGAAATCGGGTTTCGGCCGAGACATTTTTCTACCAAATTATGTACAAATTAATTCATAAAAGGGAGTCTATTGGGTGTAATTTTAAGCTTGATTGAGGTCTAGGGAACACACTAAAAACCTCCCTTTAATGTTTTGCGTTCCCAGATACTATAAAACTTGGCAATTCCGCGTAAGACGTTCCATTTGGAATATAATTACATGTTTTCAGTTTTAGTCTCATTTGGCATTTTCCGTTTTTAGTACATTTGAGAATAATCTATAAAAGGCAAGGCATGGTTAGCTTGAGTTAGTGAAAGGCTTAAAAATCGCCAAACAAATGGGCCGAACGTCTAAAAATCTGAGAATGAATGGGGCTAAGCATGAAGGAGAAAGGGAGCCAGCCCCCCCCCCCCCCCCCCCCCCCCCTTAACGGCCGCCTGTATCTTGATCTGTTGTTTTGGTCTTCATTGGGGAGTGGGGACAAAAATGAATGAAGGCACATGTCCCTTACTCTAGTTTCAATATTCGCATCTGCTTTCGTAATCCGGAGTAATTTCATCCTTTAGGACAGGCAGAGAGAGAGAGAGAGAGAGAGAGAGCTTTGTAAATGTGGCAGAGACGAGTGCCCTTGTTAAGAGGGGGCATGTACTGTACAATCGTGATCATACATTATGAGGTCTAGTAATGATTACACAAATTTAAGAAATGCAAATATTTCGTAACATGTATTAAAATGATTCAACTCAGCCTTAAATAGCTTCATAAACTATAAACAGCATTATTGACCGCGACTCTACGTCAGCCCTAGGTATGGTAAGGGAGAAACCCTTACTATATTTTTATTTCCAGCTGACGGTAAAATGAATCCCTTTTATGCTTATTCCTGGATAGTTACTGGACAAGTGTGAAAATAAGGCGATACATTTCGCCATAATACCTTCGTAATAGCCGAGTTAATAAGGAAAAGGCATCGCAGTTTACCGTCAGCTGACAAGAAACAGGCTATAGAGTGCCCTTGATGGAATATGGTCCGCTTTTCTGACCCCACTTCTCCCTCATGCTTCACCCCATTAGTTTTCAGATTTTAAGACGCTCGGCCCATTAGTTTGGCGATTTTAAGACCTTTCGCCCTTTTTCTGTGTCAATATTAAGATTGTTCATGTCATTTAGGTGTCTTTTTTCCTGGCTAGCGATAGCGAGCCTGTAATTTAAGAGAAACCGGCCTTCGGCCGGGAAATGTTTCTATCGAAAAATTTACAAATTTATCTTGAAGGAGGGTCTTGGGGGTTATTTTCTTTAAGCTTGATGGAGGTCTAGGGCGGAACCTAAACAAATATATAAATATATATATAAATGAACAATTCAATACGCCCATCCCACCTTAACCCTTACTAGAGTGCCTTTAATGCCCAGGAGAAAACTCTGGCCCCTAAGGAAGGGCACCTAGGCTTATCCCTACAGAGTCCCCTTGAAGGTATAAGCCTACATGCCTTAACAAAGAAAACATACAGGGCTCAAGTTTGACAAGCAGGGTTATAGGCCTACACAATATTACCAGGCGACATGACATAATAAATATTTTAGAAAAATAGGCCGCCAAATTAGCGGAGTTATCATGTTGCTCATATCCTCCGGCTATGGTGTTCTTGTCCCAGGTACTGTACTTGTTTACGTGCCACAGTCACATCCTCCGGCTAGGTGTTCTTGTCCCAGGTATGTACTTGTTTACGTGCCACAGTCACATATTCCTTGTCCCAGTCGCTGTTCTCTTACCACAGTTGTTGTTTTGTTATTATTGACATTGTTTTATCCTTGTGTGTCCTTGTTTATCATTGTTTACATGTCCTGTTCACCTTTCTCTTACTCCATATAACCTTACTTGCCCCAGTCACTGTTGTTTTGCTTGTTTTTTCTATGTGTATGAAGGAGACAAATGGCAGGCTGCCTCTAACGAGTGTCTTCCCCAGTTTACTTATCCACATTACTATTTTCTAATCCCAGTAACTTTGATCTGATCTCGATTACCTTTTTTTTTGCTTCCCGAGTAAAATGTTTCTGATTTATAAACACTTATGTTATACTCCAGTCACTGCTTTCCCACCACGACCAATTTCCGTTTGAGGATAGTTGTGAGAATAGACCACACAAGATTAAGGGGATATGGTTTACTTAATGGTTTATTTATTTATTTAATTATTATTGGGTTTGTTTCCTACCAAGACATCCATCAAGCTTAATTAATTATCCTCAAGATCCCCCTTTGAGATAAATGTGTACATTTCACACACACACACACACACTCTCTCTCACACACACACACACACTATCTCTCTTTCCTTCCTACACACAACACCACCTCCACAGGGAGGGATGGACAGGTAGGAATGTAATTATAGATGTTATTGAATGGTTGGGGGATGGTTGGTAGCGAACCTTGTATTGACTTCCTGGTGGTGGTGGTGGTGGTGGTGCATCTGGTTGTTCAGCTTCTGTTTAACATCTTGCTTGGTCATGGAGGGTTCTAAACACACACATATACATACCCTAATACACACACAGGGGAGGTGTGGTGGAGTGGTCATGCCACTGGATTGGTAATCCAATGGACCCGGATTCAAATCCCGATATGTCAATGGGAAGATATTATTGGGATTGAATTTGTGCTGTACCTAGTATCAGTGCATTACCACAAAGCCCACCGAAATGCCAAAAAAAAAAAATACCCTCATTGTTCCCTGATTAAATAACACTGTATGAATATTCCCATATTCAAAATATGTTACAGGGGGACAATTCCTAGTGAGTTCACTGTTCAATAGGTGGCGTTCTGAGAGTGAGGGTCTGAGTCTGGAGGGTGAGACGGTGAAGCACTTGAGCGAAGCAACCGGCCGCTTCAGAGATGGAGCTGCTTCGAGCCATGATGGATGCTTCACATGTCTCACTCCCCAGACTGGAACAAGACCTCACGGGCTTCACCGTGTTGAGCGGTGGAATGTACAGGCTCTCAGCCTATGCCCGAGAGGGAGTATTGGAATATAGAAAAAAATAAAACACTCACTCTCTCTCACACACATATTCTCTACCACACATAAACCCTCTCACTCACACACATATACACACACACTCACATTCTCTATCAAACATACACTCGTTCCTAAACCTACACAAACATTCTCACACACACTCATTCACTCTCTCTTTCACACACACACACACACACACACACACACACACACACACTAACATACATTAACTCTCTCTCTCGCACACACATTCATACACTCTCATACACTCAATCTCTCTCTCAAACACACATTCGCTACCACACATACGCAAACACTCGTTCTCTCGCACTCATTCATACACACACACTCTCCCTCATACACATACACTCACCATCTCTCTCACACCTACCCACTCACACACACTAACCATTTCTCATACACCCACCTGTATACACACACCCACCATATATAAATAGGGGAAGCAGCTCGTCTTGTATTTACCACCTTGCTAAGTCATGCAGTATTCAAAACACTCCACCAATGGCATCATGATGATACTGGGAATTTATCACGGACTTACTGTATATAATATTTTCCTCAAGGTTGCGTTCGTTCGTTTTGTGTACGCAGTTTGTTTCTATCCATTGGTATGTTATTTACTTACGCTTAATAAACTGACACAAGTATGCCAAGTATATATAGACCAGCATAGTAAAAGTATAACCAGAATATATTCATAAGCTGCAACATTCGATAAATGGTTATATACTGGACACATTTATTTGTTGTACACATATTATATATCCTCAACCACAAGCGGCAATGTTATAACCATCTGGGTAACGCCAAACATTTCCATTTAACACAGGAAAGGTGTACAGAAGACGAAAAGAAACGTAGATGTTTACTTATTAGTTTGAAAATATTGCCGTATTGTAATATTTCTACCTCATTCATAAATGTACACAAAGTTAATGATGGTAAATTTTTAGAAGTTCAATTTTATGAGTGACTGTACACATGGTGGCGCTAATAAGTCATGTCCCAGCTGTCATTACGTTTGGCTCGCTCTGAATGTCTGTCATTGTTGAATAGGGTGGGTAAGTGTAGGAACATGTTTGTATATTTCACTCAATATGAAGAAATGAAGCTTAGATTTTGCTGATACCAATTATTGATCAAAATATACTTGGTGCCGATACATCACTTATTAGCGCGACTGTACACATGGTCGCGAACTTGAAATTCTGGAGTACTCATCATAGCTTGTGTTTTTAATGTGGCAAACGGTAAGTAGGCCAAGTAATGAAAGAAAATTACAGTGCCCGTGATTATATGAACAAAAGAACAACAGGAAGCGCAGGACTTGACTACCAGTAATTGTGGGAAGTTGAACCCGGAGTAGAAGAAGTAAACAATGTATTATGATGATGATGATGAACTGCTGAACAAAAAAACAACAAAAGGTCGGGCATCATTCTTTAAGGGCGAAGGGTTAATTTTTTGATCGATTTTTCTCATTTATATATATTTGTATCAGTGTCCTCCCTAGACCTCTATCAAACCTTAAAAAAAAAAAAAAAAAAAAAAAAATCAAGATAAATATGTAAATTTTTCGATAGCAAAATGGCCCGGTTACTATTAAATATACAGGATCGCTATCGCTTGTCATCAACAAAATCGACACCTAAATTGTACGAAAGGTTTAAATATTGACAACAAATGGGGAGAAAGGTCTTAAAATTGCCAAACTAATGGGCTAAACGTCATGAAATTTCAAAACTAAAACGCAAATAATGAAGGAGAAGGGGGGGGGGGGGGGGGGGGGGGGGGGGGGGGGGGGGGAGTGCAGAAAAACAACTATTCTCCCCCACCCTCCACCCTTAAACAAATCCCTTGAACTATAGTATATTGGATAATTAGTTATTATAAGTACATTGTGTTATAGTTACATCTTGCGTTCACGTGGCGCAATATTCCTTTCTCTCTCTCAGTGATTAAGTAAGATGAAATGTACAGTATGTATAATTATATACAAAATACTGTATTAACGACAATAATTACTTACTGGTATATAACATCAATGTGGCAGTCAGATTCAAGAAATTACTGGTATATATATATATATATATATATATATATATATATATATAAGGAAGAGGAGTGTGGACATACTCTTTTGCTCAGCCACAATGTATGTTGTCGTCTTTCAACCTGATTATTATATTATATTATTATTCAGATTATTACATTTGTGTTTGTAGAATCACACATGGAGATTGTATTGCGTGTGCAAAAGTATCGAAATGCACAAAATCGCGCTATTATATACTGTGCACAGAACCCATCTTCAGAGAGGCTCTCTAAAGATGGGTTCTGCGTAGTCCGAAACTTTAAAACATTCAAGCTTCTTCCTATGTTTCTCCCTCAACAGATGTGTCCACTTGTCAATATAGACTGGCTACAAATGGGATGTTAATACGCAGAATACCATTTAGTATTTGTAATAATATGATGTACATTAATCTAACAGGAAATATATCTGAATATACTGTATATGATTAACAGAAGCCTGCCTAGAGAGAGAGAGAGAGAGAGAGAGATTAGACAGACATACAGACAGACAGATTAGACATAGACAGACAGAGAGAGAGAGAGACAGACAGACAGACAGATTAGACAATTAGACACAGACAGACAGACAGACAGACAGACAGACAGACAGACAGACAGACAGACAGACAGAAAGGAAATCCACTAATCACTAAAACCATACACGATAATCAGTAAACAGCATATCACGATAATCAGTAAACAGCATATCACGATAAACACCAGAAACAACCAGCCGTCTAAATAAATACCCCTTATAATTAACGAAACCTACTTAAATCCACAACTGTAAACCGTAATTATCCCTCGGTGTCCAACGGCAACGGTCACGGTAAATCTTTCCGGGTTGCATTACCGAGGGCGAGGCAGTGATAAATACGGGTCGCGTGCCAGCGTGGGGTAATTGTAATCTTGAATGAAATTAATACTGTTTTGGGGTTATGAATCGGCGTCCAATGCTGACAGAAATTGGGCGAAAGATCTTAAATCGTCAAAATAATGGGGCGAATGTCTTAGATAATAAAACTACTGGGGCTAAACATGAGAGAGAAGGGGGTCCAGAAAAAGCGAGTACCGAGTCTTAATAACACAAGGGGGGGGGGGGGGACGCAATCAGTTATATTGTGCACACTCTAAGGTGTAATCACAACATTGGCGATGGGGTATGGCGATGGGCTGCGACGCCAAATCGTGGCAAATTGGCGACGGACGGTGTCCATAGGTGTCCATCGGTGTGATATCACGACAGCACAAGGACGGCATGCGACGTAGTAGCTACGGTGTTACGGTGGGCCAGCGGCGTATGGAGACGCCACGGCGTACAACGTCCATGGCGTCGGTGTAACCCCGGTGGCGACGTGGCGACAGCACAACGATTAATCTCTAGGCCATCCATAATGTGATTACGATGAAGATACAATGGAGGTGCGGCATTGGAACGGCGTCTGACGATGTAGCGGCGATTTAGGTAAACAATGGACCTGGCATATATTATAAGCTGAGGCTGTAACTGTCATCCGCACCATTTGATTACCGGACTGTTACCCTCCATGGACCTCATCTACGTTGACCGCAAGAAATACGGTGCTTACCTGGAATCTCATGGAGGGATGCTAGCACGGCGGCCGCAGCTTTCCCGCCAAACACTCGCGCGGTGTTGCCACATCATGGGATGTATTGGCGAATGTATGGCGGCAGCCGCTACACCCACCGCAATGCCAATCGCCATGCCCGTCGCACATTATGGCGACGCTTCTTCGACTGTTTGTTCGACGGTCGCCATCCCGTGGCGATTTTTGACAGTGGTGGCGACGTAAGGTAACATGTTGGCTATGGTCGCCGCACCAACCGCGCCGCGAGGTGGTGTGGCGGGGCGGGGCGACTTTATAACCGACGTGTGGGGATGCTGGGCGACGTTTTTATGGAGACGGCAGTGCGTGCAGTGCTTTTTGGGCGTCGCAGCCCATCGCCAGGCAAAATCGCCAATGTGTGATTCCACCCTAAGACGCTCAAACTATTTTTGAACCCCTCGTATAACGCATACAAAATTTACAAATACAAAATTTAGGTACACATACTGTATAATGGAATGAATACATTTTAATTTCGGGATAAGTTTGAATAATTTATGAGCATCCACAATCGTTTCTGCCCAGACCTAGTGGTATAAATATAACCCAGGTAGCGGTGTGACAAACAGTGAACGGGGGGGGGGGGGGGGGTGATAGTCCATGACGGTCGTTTTGTTTAGCGGGGTTGACGGAAGGTGAAGGACAGTCAACAATACTTTAGTGGCTGCTTCTTGTCCGTAATGCTGACAGGATGGGGAGGGGGGGGGGAGGTAGGTGGAATATTGGCTTATTTATTTATTTATTTATTTATTTATTATTGTTCTAGTTTTCCTCCCTAGACCTCCATGGGCGTATTTATTTGATCATTATGTATCTCTATATTTATTTTATTTCGTTTTTTTCCTAAACCTTTTATCAACCTTAACAAAACATCCCAATGATCTATCTCCCTTCTAGATAAATTTGTAAAATTTTTCAGTTGAAAAATTTCCCGGCCAAAGGCCGTTTTCTCCTAAATTACAAGCTTGCTCTCTAGGAAAAAAAAATCGACACCTAAATGGGAAATAAATGGGGCAAAAAAGTCAGAATTCCCAAAGTAATGGGCCGAACATCTTAAAACCATAAAACTACTGGGACTAAACATGAGAGAGATAGGGGTCCAGAACAACCCTAGAGAAGGTGAAGAACAGTCAACAATAGGCTACTTTAGTTACTGTTTCTATCGCGATTATAACACTTTATTCTGGTTACTTATAAAACAAAAATAGGAAAATTGGGGATTGGGCCTGAGTATATAGATAGATAGATAGATAGACTTATAAACTTTGTAATTCAGCCCCCCCCCCCCCCCTCCCTTCACTTAGTTACGCTCTCCAGCCTCTAGAGTGTGTAAGGAAGTGTGTGTGGGGGGGGGGGGGGCAGTCAGACTCTGACAGGTGCGGATTTAGCTATCACGGGGGAGGGTGGGTGGGGTTAGAGAGGGGAGGTGTATGGGGTTATGAGAGCAAGATACGGCACGGTACAGAGGCGGCAAGGGAGGTGGTGGCGAGAGGTGACGAGTACACGTTCAAGCACAAGTGGGGGGATATTTGATACGGGAAGAAAGGAGAGTGAGAGAGAGAGCGTGTGGGTGTGAGATATAGAGCGTGTATGAGAGACAAAGAGAGAGCGAGAGAGAGATATGCAATGTAGGTAAAGAAGGAAGATTGGTAATATGGCTATAATAATATGAATAATTCGTGTGGCGGTGGAGAAACGCGTATAGGCCTATATAATCATATAAGAGTAATTAAAAGGGTAACAGATATAGGCGGTGTTTCCATCATTAATAAGGTCAACAATAACAGTATACACCTTTGCACGTAAGTAAGACCTACTGCCTGTAAAACAATGATTAGACAAAATAAGGGCCCCGGGGGGGGGGGGGGGAGCTAAACTGCAGAAGTAAGGTTGAGTCAAGTAAATAATCTAACCCTTTCAGTGCCAGTGCCGTCATTTTAACTTTATTATGGCTACTATTGAACGATCTTAATCAGTTTAAAAATGGCCACCAACAATTATCAGGCTTCGAACTATCTCGCTTACACTTTGTACTACCACAGATCCTTTATTAAACTGCACAGAATCGTCCTAAATACAGCTACATTAAGAATAAAAAGACGCCGCCGGTACAGAAGGGATTAAGGAAGAAGGAGGCTGATAATGTGACTTAAACTGCGTTTTTCCTTTACCCCAAAGTCCTGATCACCCACCCTCTTATGGGGGCACAGAATGTACAAATTTGACGGGCCTGCCTTCAAAAAGTATAGGCCTACATAATATATACAACATTTGCTTACTATTGTTGACCATTAATGTAAATATATATTACAAAATGACCACTACAAAGTAAAACAAAGAATATATAAAGACGAAATATCGTAATATAATCAATATTATGAGGTATTTCAGGAACTGCAATGATCGACAACTAGACATATCGGCAATAACTTAGAATATATACAATTGAAGATTGTTTGTGACATCATATATGAGGTGGAATTATACAAAACATTTTTCTTTGTAACATTAGAGTAATAAATAATTGCTTAGGTTAACATTTCAATAATTCTGAGTATGAGTGGCGGAATATTGTAGGTGACGAACACTACCATGCAGCCGGTACAAAGGCTATCCCGAAACTCAGTCCACCTCCCAGCGATAGCAGACGAATACCGTTGTCTTGGCATATTGTATCTCCCCCTATGGTAAAGCAGCCGCTATGCCCGATCTACATTCCTGCCTAATTACGATTCTATGTCAGTGTATTCTTACTTGGCTTTAATGTATTGACTAAGCTAACCAATAATAGCTAACCTTATCCAATACAATCAAGTAAAATACATCAAAATATAATCATGATTACTGATTAAACACGAATGTAGCGGCACCACGGCTGCGGCTATGTTCCGACATTTCTAAACAAAATAATTTTACATGTTAAGATTATAATTTGAGTCCTTATTTCGGGATTATTTTGATCTACTTTAATTTGTGCAACATTGTGATGGGTATGCATATAATATAATGGCTTAATTTGTGCAACATCGTGATGGGTATGCATATAATATAATGGCTTAATTTGTGCAACATTGTGATGGGTATGCATATAATATAATGGCTTAATTTGTGCACCTTTGTGATGGGTAATGCATATAATATAATGGCTTAATTTTGTGCAAACATTGTGATGGGTATGCATATAATATAATGGCTTAATTTGTGCAACATTGTGATGGGTATGCATATAATATAATGGCTTAATTTGTGCAACATTGTGATGGGTATGCATATAATATAATGGCTTAATTTGTGCAACATTGTGATGGGTATGCATATAATATAATGGCTTAATTTTGTGCAACAGTTGTGATGGGTATGCATATAATATAATGGCTTAATTTGTGCAACATTGTGATGGGTATGAGCATATAATATAATGGGCTCATATATTGGGTTACTTTTTGTGCAACATTGTGATGGTAAGCATTATAATATTAATGCTTAATTTGTGCAACATCGTGATGGTATGCATATACTCTAATGGCCTTAATTTTGTGCAAACATTTGTGATGGTTATGCATATAATAGAATGGCTTAAAATTTGTGGCAACATCGTGATGGGTAATGTTGCTGCCATATAATATAATGGCTTTAATTTTGTGCAACATTGTGATGGGGTATGCATATAATATAATGGCTTAATTTTGTGCAACATCGTGATGGGTATGTGCATCTAATATAATGGCTTAATTTTGGTGCAACATTTGTGATGGGTCATGCATAGAATATAATGGCTTAATTTTGAGTATACCTGTAATAACAAAGTCTCAATATATGGTTATCACCCTTCCATACGATTATGACGCTTCTTTTCGGACATATCCTGAGGATATAGCTAGGATACAATTCTTATAATTATCACATCCAAATCGATTTATTTTTGTATATGGATATAGCAAAAAGGGTCTCTATTAACTGTTAATCAACACTCATAACGTCTGAATCGGATTGAGTTTGAAACCCTGTGGAAGAGCAGGTTTGAGATTGTTTTGATATTCGACACCCTTTGAGGGTGAAATACTACACCTTCCCTCCATCCTATCGTAGATAGTGGTGGTACCGGAAAACGGCACTTAGTCGTGTTGGTTGTAGTCACTGTAGTGCTTAGCATTGATGGATGGATTTGAGTTTATGGGGGGAGGATATGAGATGCTATGAGGGCGCATGATCGAGTCGTGGGAGAGGAGAGAGGAGAGTGTGAGAGAGAGTGTGAGTGAGTGAGGTTAGAAAATAAAGAGATAGGGTTACAGTATATACACAGACTGCACATACTTTGCGGTACCTACTAGGCAGTCCGGACTTAATACCAACATAGAATTTGCTACAATGTGGTATGGATAGCAAAGCAGAAGGCTATCTCCGCATCCACCACTCTCTCTCCGAAATGCGTATGAAATTTTAGTTTGGGGAAGGAATGCCCTCA